>SMDT01000461.1:0-166266 GCA_005392925.1 Aquilaria sinensis
CCCTCTGGAACAAGTAGGTTTTCGGCCTCAAACTCCGTGGTTTCTGGTAAGTGCCTCATGAAGCCCCCCGTTCACCGGGAAGGGCCTTGTTTGGTTCTTGATGAAGTTCAGCCAGGAGTATACAAGTTTGGTGATGCCGAAGGTGGAGAACTAAGGAATACAAGGCATTCAGGATTCCTTGAAAAAATTCTATACTTAGAATTTATTCTAAGCCAAATTTTAGTCCAACCAAACGAGTCCAGCCGAACAAGGTTGGAACGAGGGGACACCACAGTAGGAAGTAAAAGGAAATTAAAAAGGGAAAAAAAAACTAAAAAAAAAAACAAAGGGGAAAAGGGAACAGGGAACATAAGGCCATAAAAAAGGGAAAAGGGAGCAGGGGCAAATGCGGAACGAAAAGACGGGGATCTTTTGGCCCGTCGATGGTTTAGTGCCAAACCCTTGTTTCAACCCACACCGTGTAACTTCAGATAAGCTGGGATTGGGGGGAGCCCACGTGGCTAACAAGCAAGCAGTCAGAGGACGAGTTTCGCCCGAGACTCTGGGCCGGAAAGGGACGAGCTAACCGCTGGTAGCCCAACGGACGAGCAAAGCAGAAAAAGGCGGCGAGACATAGGACCCCAAAATGTGGGGGGAGAACAGAAGGCATGTATGCAAAAAGGAATCCCCTGAGGACAACATAAGAGGGCACGACATAAGCTGAATAACGCACAAAACAAACAGAAGAAATGAGGAAGGGCGCTCCACCATCGTAGGGGGACCGCAGAGAGACGTGAGTCAGTGGCCAGCGGCGCACGCGCACTGGGGGTCGGGGCGAACCGGGTCACAGAACGGAGGAAAAGGAAAAAGAAGATAGGCAGCCTTGTGGGACATGCTATAGCCAAAGGCCCGCAGAGATAGGAATAGCACACAAACAGAAAAGAGGGAGGCATAGGGGGCAAGGGGGAACGAGTTGGGGGCGAGAACGGGGCCAGAGCCGAACGACAAACGCCATCTCATGGTCATCACCCCGGGTGCCCAGGAGACCCGGACCTTAGCCTTTCAATGGGAAACCGCAGGGACATTCGACCTGGGAGCGCACAAACCAGGGCACTCACACCAGGGAGGGGCCGTTTTCTCTTCGTTGCCTCCTTCTTCACCACCTTGCGAAACTGCCGGAGGGGGGGAAAGGAGGGAAATGGCAGGCAAAAGAAGAAGCCGGGGAAGAAGGGAAAAGAAAAAGAAAAGGAAGACAAACCTTCTCGCATGGGCATAACAGAAAGGGGGTGCACCTCGAGGAGATGGGGATGACCGGTCTTTGGGGCCAAAGGAGGGTCAGACACACTGGGGGACAGGGAACTAATTCTTGAAAAAGCCTTCTCCTGACGTTTCGGGGAAAAAAAAAAAAAAACAAAAAAAAAAACATAGGACCTGCGCACACTTTGCCACAGAATTATAACAAGTGTAAAATTTTGCATGTTCAATCTGTAATCCTTCTTGGCTATTTTCTTGCAGGTCCAGCGCACTTTTACAACCGAGGTCCATGCGCAGAAGTAGCTTTGCTTCTCCAAGCTCTCGTTGCGTCCAAATATTGGGGCGGGGAGATCAAAGGGACTGCTTTGTTGCCCATGCTCTGAAGTATCCACTATAAGCCAAGAGCTGCAAAATGGAAAGACTTCGTGTTAGGATCAAAAGGCTACGAAAGCTTGGAAATTTTGCTAAGTCCCAAGAAGCTCACCTAGGCAGCATGTTTAGACATCCTCGTAGAAAGGACTTCCTCGTTCGGGCACTCCTCCTCCAGAGATTTGAATGTGGCTTGGGTGAGCACGCCCCTCGCCATTTGGGGAGCCATTTGCTGGCTGTCCTCGGAGAACAAGTTCATGTCCTCCGTGAAAGACCAGAAAGGCTCCCTCGGAACCTTATCCTTCGGGATATGGGAGTCCTGAAGGGCCCGCTTCCGAGCGTGCTCCACCATCCACGCCGAGGATGCTAGTTCCTCTGCAAAAGCACGCCAAAGTTCCATCAGTACATTATCCCTTAGCCATATGTCTAGAAGGTCAAAAATGCTAAAGATGTCTAAATTTATAGAAAAATGGCTAAGGGGCAAACCTGGCGGAACCTCGGCGATGTCATCGTTGGAGTCATGGACTTCCTCCACTTCGGCAAGGACGTGTTTGCCCTTGCTTCATCTTCGCTCCTCGAGCTCTTCAGTAGAAGGGCCTCCTGCCGAAGTGCCCAAGATGTCCCCCGAAGTAACAGGACTACGGGGAGTGGAGCTGACGGCCGGCTCCGATGGCGGGTCGGCATGGACTGAGGGGGCTGGTCCCTGACCTCAATAACATCTTCCGGAGGGGGGGGGAGGAAGAAGGTCCTTCTTCAATTTCTTGGCCAGAAGATGGCCCCCCTCCAGACGTCTTCCGCCTCTTTGGGGCGGCCTTCTTCTTCTGTTCCCCCTTCTCGACTTGACCGAGGAAGAGGGACTTGTAGAAGGCAGCAGACTGGTCGCCCATCTCTGAAAAAGGAAGAAAATATCAGTGTAAGTCCAAAGGGGTACTTATAGCAAAATTTGGAAAGCGACTTACTCTCAATGAGGGCTTCGTATGTGAGCTCCTTCCGAATGAGCATCACCAACCACGCCTTCTTCCCTTCGATGGCAGGCGCTGGCATGCCGAGGTCGGTTTTGTGCTCCTTGATCACCCCTAACTCCCAAAGAACCTCTTCGGTCATGAGGTCCCACTTGATGGGGAAGGGATACAAGGAGCGTGGTGGGACCTCGGCATCCCAGTTGGCGACAGCTCAGATACGGCTGTCAAAGTCCTCAAACCTTGCTGCTAACTCAGGAGTTAGCAACTTCTTAGGATCAACAACATCCATCTCCAGCATCCCCCAGGCCCACCTGGTCGGCACGTGCGACCACGCCTCTGCCACCTTTAGGAAGAAGAACTTCTTTTGCCACCCTCGCCAACTGTCCTTGGTGTCGAAGGTGAACATATATTTTTTGCTCCCAGATCCCCGAGGTAGCAAGAAATAGAAGCCACCCTTCGGGACCGGATAGAGCTTGTAATACTGCATAAAGATGACGAAGTGGGGTTCTATCTTGAAAACCCCACACATGTAGAGAAAAGCATTGAAGTAAGAATAGGAGTTGGGAGGAGTTCTTACGTGTTTTTGATTCACGGCTATGCCATGGAATTGGCAAAAGTCACAAATCATCTTCGGCGGAGGAAACCTGAAGTCCGGCCTTCAGTTGGGCTAAATAAAATAGTAACCTTCCGTTTTGATCAACGAATCATTCATGCAAGCTGAACAGGCCAGGATGGGGTAGCCTGATAACAACATAAGAAGGAAGAAAAAATTTAGCTGTCCACTTTGTTAACTTCTCCGAAGTGGTACAACACGGATGAGACATAAAAGGAAGCCAGCTCTAAGGAATAGTTTGGACGGACATGAGTGGAACAGGAGATGATATGTGATGCCCTGCAGCATCTTCGTTGTGTGACATGGTGAGACCGGGAGGGGATTTAAGTGAGGAAGAACATCTGAAATGGAGATTTCCCAGGAGAATCTAATTGAAACGCTCAGAAAAATAGTGGTTAGGAGGTCCCCGGAGTCTTTTTCTGGGGGAAGCCTCCGACGCCCAAGTCAGTGTCTTGGAGCTGGAGAGAAAATAATAAATGAAGAGGTTTGCTCTTCAGAGTCCAATCCTCTTTAACCTGGGGTGGTTACCAAATATTTATAGAGGGGTGAACAGTAGAAGTCCGCTTGACGTGGCCGGCCCAGATTATGACACGTGTTTGGTCAGATGCGATCCGCATCTTCGGGGAGGAGGGAAGCATCTAGCCGACCACAGGCCGCTTGGCCAAGAGCCTAAGCCGTGCAAGGGTGGCGTGTCAGAGCGTCTCTACAGGCGGTGTGTCGGGGATGTGTCAGAGGCTCCCTAATTGCTTCTGCCGTACTGCCGAGGTCTCTTTGGTAGAAGAGGGCTCTTCGGAGCAGGAGAACTAACTCCCGAGGTTACTTAAGTATCCCAGGAATATCCTTGTCGAGGGTGGCCCTATTTGGGGACGTCCTCTGCTGGCGAGGATGGTTCGGTTGTCTTACCGAGGTTGGCACTGTCGTCCCCAGGGAAGAATTACCGAGGTCGAATGTGAGGGGCCGGACATCCTTCTTCCTGAAGTTGGTGCCTTTCCTTCCGAGGGTTGTGCCTTACCCGAGCCTACGGGTTTGAAAGGTGATAGGCACTTCGGCTATCACATGCCCCCCTGAAAAGTCAAAGCAGAGACTTCAGCTTTAATCTCCTGGAAGACATTTTGCCGAACTCTGAGTCGGGACACTACTCAAGGGGGCATTTCATCATCGGAAGGCACCTCTTCCTGGTCGAGGTATCATCACCTAGTTCTTCGATGACCTAGGGGCGCGTACTCCCTTTATTTTTACTTTTTCTGCTGCAGGTTAGTGAACCATCGCGTCTTGTGATCAGGCGTGTCAATTATGGATGGGTGTGCCTGGGTTTTCACGATGTCAGGGGGCGTGCCCTAGTTCCTCGCGTTAGATGACACGTGGCCGCTGATGAATGGTGAATAGTTATGTCGGTTATGTTAATTGCGTCTCTTTGCCTTCGAGGAGTAATAATGAGGACGTTGCGTCTTCGAAGAGCAGTAATGGCGACGATTCGCTTACCCTCTTCGGTCTATATAAGTGCCTCTTACCTCATTTCTTCATACTCTTTTCTTTTGCTGTCATCTGTTTTCGACCTCTTTCTCATCTTTTTTCCTCTTTCGGTGGCAGTTTTAGCGGCGGAGCGATTTCTGGCAACCCCTTACATTGGCGTCCAGGAATCCAAATTTCGGCAAAACCTTCGGTGGGTCTTTCTTTCTATAGCTCTTCCTTTCTACCGAGGTTGTTTAGGTTTTGTTTTTTTGAAGTCTTTCGATCCTCTTCTTTCATTTTCCCCGAGATCACTCTTCTTCTTCTTTTTTAAGAGATGTTGAGTCCAACTCTGTTGATGTCCGTCCGTCCTCTCCTCGAAAGCTTTCTCCCTCTCGAGTCTCATCCATGCTGTACCACTACGGAGAAGATGACAAAGTGGACAGCCAAATTCTACCTTCCTTCTTACCTCGTCCCGAGGGTGCCTTTCCCGAGCTTGTACAGTTTTAGTGCTCATTCGGGTGAGATCACTGTTTATCGAGCCCAACTAAAAGCCGATCTTCAGTACCCTCCTGCTCGGATGGTATACGTGTTCTGCAAGTTTCACGGAATTGCCATGAACCAGCTCCCTCCTAATTCTTATTCTTACTTCAATTCTTTTCTTTGCATGTGCGGAGTTTTTAAGATACAGCCCCACTTTCTTTTCTTCCTTCAATACTACAAACTCCACACGGTCCCGAAAGGTGGTTTTTACTTCTTGTTTCCCCAACGGTCCAGGAGCAAAAAATTCACTTTCACCTTCGACAATAGGGATAGTTGGTGGGGGTGACACAAGAAATTCTTTTTCGTGTCAGTTCCCGAATCTTGGAGCCACGTATCGACCAGGTGGGCTTCGGGGACACTTAAGATTGATGTCGCCGACCCTCGGAAGCTTTTAACCTTGGGGTTGGCTGTCGAGTTTGCCAAATTTGACCGGTGTATTAGGGCAGTTGCAGACTGGGACCCCGAGGTCCCTCCGCGCTCGTTGTACCCCTTTCCCATTAAGTGGGACCTCATGACTGAAGAGGTCCTTCGGGAACTGGGAGTAATTCATGCCCATAAGTTTGACCCAAACATGCCCGCGCCCGTTCTTCCGGGGAAGAAAGCGTGGCTAGTGATGCTTCTTTGGTGCGAGATCTCGTACGAGACTTACACTGATGTGTTTTCCTTTTTCAGAGATGGGCTATCAATCTGCTGACTTCTACAAGTCCTTTTTCCTCGGCCAGGCTGAGAAGGGGGAGCAGACACGGAAGAAGACGTCTGCTAAGAGAAAGAAGACTACCGAAGGGCCCTCTAAGGTGAAGAAGGCCACGGCGGATGCTTTTCCTCCTCCTGAAGATGTTGTAGAAGTGCAGGATCAATCACATGCCCTTTCCGCTGTCCCTGCCAATCCTTGCTCGGATCCTGCTGCTCCCGAGGTTGTTCTAGGTCTGGATGCCGCCGGGACCGCGGTCGAACAGACTTAAGTCCGCGAGCTCGAAGAGAGCAGGAGGAGGAAAGGCAAGAACATTCCCGGTGAAGTCCGAGAAGTGGACGAAGCCGAGGACGACGTGGCCAAAGTTCCACCAGTTTTGTTCCTTAGCCGTTCTTCTAGGAAACTTAGTATTTTCCGTATCTATGATTTTTTAGATGAATGGCTAAGGGATGATGTACTTGATGGGTTTCGGGAGCCAAACAACGCAGTGGAATTTAACCGAAACCCTCCAGGATCCAAGTGAAACGGGGTAAACCGGGTGTTCAAAAAATTTTCAAAGCTAATTTTCGGTTGAGATCTCTCACTCAACTGTAGAGTCGAATCACAAAACCTGAACAGTTGACGTGTTCAGGCTCTCTATGGTATCCACACGAGCCTCTCGGGATCACCACGCTTCCACCACGTCCCGGCAGATGCGTTTTTCTTGCGCTCGCAGTGCTAGCTTGCGTCCTCTAAGGAATTGCAAGAGAAGAGTGTGGCTGTCCTTTTTGGAGGCTAGGGCAAGGAGACCTGCGAATTTCTTACTTAAAAGTTGTATTTATAGTGGCACTCAACTTCCAGGCCGATTGGGTTTCAAAGCCCTAATCCAATTAGGATTTAATTTCGGGCTTAATAATGGTTCAACTCTTTGGCCCATTATTAATACGAAATTAAAATGAAACCATAACCCAAATAATTAGCCCATGCACTCTAATGATCCAAATAGCTCTATGTGTGTGACCCAATAGGCTCTTGCCATGTTGGCAATGATCATAAATCAGATTTATGATCATAAGCAATGAGCGGTGTTTAGCAACACATCATTGCTACCCAAGTGACAAGATTGTCGATGATTCGACTAAACCTTTATGATCATCATTGATATATGCTGTTGTCCCTTTTCCAAGATATCAAGACTAAGCACGAGACATGGAATGTGTCCCTCTCGTATAGCCCAATCTTTGGTTTCTTGATTACCGAGTAAACTAACTTAAGCTGATGACATTGATATCGTATATCAACTCATCCGAGCATGGCCATGCATTTTCTAAGTCTCACTCTATCAAAGGGCCTGAAGATATCACTCCCGTTACATAGGAGGGACAAATCCCATCTTGATCATACAAATCCCTCCGCATGATAGGTGACATGCCCAATGACCTCCTTCAAGTTCACTCAGTTAGAGCAACAAAGGAAAGTTTCAAAGTATGTGACTCACATGTAGGGAACCTTGATGATCTTAGGTCGAAGGACTACATATACAATGATCACTATGAGAATCACTTATGACACTCATATAATGATCCATGTAGTGTTCTCATGGTAGGTCGGTTCAGTACACAAGTTCTCCAACTTGTACCCATATGTAGACTACATATCTCATATTAGTCTCCACATATGCTAGTCATTATCTATTATTGCAACTCGCTCCACAATAATACTAGACTAGGGACGTTTAAGAATATCATTATTTTAGGGTTACGATTATGTTTGTTCATTTACGCAGAAACAAAACAACAAACATAATTGTTGGATTAATGCCTCAATAAAATATCATGACTCAATGTGCAAAAATAAAATCATCTCATGATTGGCTTTTTGGGCACAACACTAACAGTACTGATGGAACTTCGGCGTGATCTCGCAGAGGATGTGATTCATGCTCCCTAGTCAGAGGCTCATGCCTGAAAAAGGGCTCTTCGGGGTAGGCGTATCCCGAAGGATAAAGTGCCAAGGGAGCCGTTCTGGACTTTCACGGAGGACATGAATTTGTTCTCTGAGGACAGCTAGTTAATGGGTCCCTAGATGGTGACAGGTGTGCTGATGAACGCCACCTTCTAGTCGCTCATCGACGAATGCCCCAACAAGGAGATCATCGTGGCGAGGATGACCGAACACGCTACCCAGGTAAGTTTTGCTTCTTTCCTTAGAAAAATTTTCCCTTGTTTTTGCTGCTTCTTGACCCTTATTCAGGGCTTTCTTTTTTGTAGCTCTTGGCGTATAGTAGGTACTTCCTCTCCTGGGCGGCGAAACAGGCCGATGCCCATTCTTGGTCTGACGATTCCCTCAAAAAGGTGAAATATTTTTGCACCATATACGTCATTAAGTATGGTGAGCTGAACAAGATTGTTCAGGAGGATGTAGTGAATCTTCAGGCCGAGCTTAGGGAAAGCAATAAGGAGCTCCTCCTCGACTTTTCAGCTACGGTCAAGGATCTTGGTTCAAAATGCGCTGGCCTCTCCTTGGAGAATGAAGCCCTTCAGAAGGAAAAGCCAGAAGATGCTAAAAACCTTACGAAGGCACTCGTATTGAATGCCGACCTCCAAGCCGAGGTTGATTTGTTAAGGAAGGTGACCAAGAGCAAGAAGAAGAAGAAGCTAGGGAATGAGGTTGCTGAACTTACAGCCAACCTGGCGGCACTAAATGCCAATAAGGACCACTCAGACCAAATGACGAAGGTATCCTATTAGGTCGGCTTTTGTCTGGCGCGACACCAGTTCCTTTCTCAGTTCCCCGGGCTCGACATCTCCTTCCTGTCCGCTCTGGATTTTCCCAAGGAGCCCAGGTGGACATGGTCAAAGCTAGAGTTCCTCAACCTTCCTTCTGCTGTGCTTGTGCCTCCGGTCGAGCCTGCCCGAGGAGACAGAAGACGCTCCTACCCAACCGTAGACTTTTTCCTTCTTCTTTTTCCTCTTGCAACCTTGTAATTTTGCTCTTAGTAATGAAATTCTTTCTTTCAAAATTTGGCTAAGTCCCCAATAATTTTTCATTTCCAAGGGCTATTTTGATCATTCTTGGTCTGGGACACTTAGTAATATACTTCTCATACTTTTTATCGACCATCTTCGGAAGAACGCTAGCTTTGGCGAATTCCTTAAATCAATAATCGACCTACTCTCAGCAGGCGTGTTCGGTTGATGGGCACTTAGGAAAAATGTCCCAACTCCTGTAGACTCTTTTCCAAACTTCATTCGGACCAGATAAGGTCCCTCCCAGTTAGCGCAAAGTACTCCGTGAAGACAGTTTTCAAGGTTTTAATTTAGCCTTTCGAAGAATGAGGTCTCCTTTCCTTATTCCTTTTGGCCTAATGTGCAGGTTTGCGGCTGTGGCCACTCTTTGCTGAAAGGCCTTCCTTCTCAGTTCAGCCACCTCTCTGTGTTTGTCAATCAGGTCAAGCTTAGTTCTCAATCCGAGGTTGTTCCCTCCTTCATTGAACACTTGTATTCTGACTGATGGCTGTACTATCTCAATAGGGATGATGGACTTTGATAGCCGAAGGGCTATCGCCTCTCTCACCACATACTTCCTGCCAAAAGTGTGGACGAGAAACCTGGCGCCATCCGAAGGAGGCGCTAACATGGACCTCGGAAGGAGTGAAGCCGAATGCCCCGAACCCACGACCTCGGATAGAACGCCAGAAATGCCAGAAATGTTGCCGGCTCCCTCGGGGGACCGAACGGATCGCCTTCGGGGATAAAACACTAGCTATTGCAAGTAGGAGAGACTCTCCCCGAAGGCGAAACCCCCGAACGAGGGAAATCCCCGAACCGTGGGCATAATCCCCGAAGAAGGGCATCCCTACCAAAGGACGACCTCGTCCAGAGGACCTCAGGAGTACGGCATGAGCATTTAAGGAGCCTTTGACATGTCACCCACAGGTACTACACGCCGCCTAGAAACGGCAGTCTGACGCGCCGACGCCGTTCGAGTCTTATCACAACTTGTCTCAGTCCAAGACTCAAAGAGCCTATAAACGGCTGCCTGTCCCCTACGCCCGAAGGTACAGAAGACATCCGACCGAACACGTGTCAAAATCTGAATAGGCTGGACACTCCTATAAATACCAGGAAACACGTCCTGGCAGGGGATCGGACCCTCTTTCCCTGAGAAAACACGCACAGGCAAGGCTATCTTTCCCCTAGTGTTCCTCCTTTACTTCCACTTAGGGCACTGACTTGGGCGTCGGAGGCTCCTCCGCGGAAAAACACTCCGGGGACCTCCTAACCCTCTTTTTTGAGCATTTCAGGCAGGCCCCTCTGGGAAACCTTTGCACCAGACGTTCTGCCTCTTAGGAAGTCCCTCCTGAAGTCACAATGTCACATGACAAAGATGCTGCTGGGCATCATTTGGCGCCGTCTATGGGAACCCACCCTCAGGTCGCCGTTGTGGAGACTCGGCATTCTAAGGACAAGGGACTTCCGAAGTCCCCGTCCGCGCCTGAAGTCCAAACGGCCACTAAGCAAACCCTACCAGGGACTTCCTCGCCTGAGGAAGAGCGTCCTCTAGTTGTAACCATGAGCTTTCTACGCGACTTCCAGCGTTCTATTGTAGCTGAGGTGCCACAGCAAATAGACCGAAGGTGGCCACAACCAACTCAAGCCCAAAGCCCCCCTCGCCAGTGCGCCCTCGGGAGAAAAGCCCGAAGTCAATCTATCGCAGTTCGGGGAGTGGGGACCCGTGCGATGAATCCTCAACAGAAAATATACCTCTCGGGGCACGGCCTGCGAGGCAAAGGGGGTACGAGCGGCCAAAGACTCCTCGCCAAAGGAGCTCGTCACCCGAGGCGAGGTCACCATCCCTTCGGGTCCGAAGCTAGTCGACAAAGAGGCACCAACAGTCACCCTTCCCAGAGCACCAGGACGAAGGGCCCAGTGCCACGCTCCTCATGGAAAAATTGTTGACAAGGTTGGAGAGAGTAGAGAAAAAGGTAGCTCGGTAGCCGTTCTGGACTAGGCTATCTGACACTTTTGCTGGGGATGAATCACCGTTCACCTGGACGGTGGTCGAAGCGGCCATGCCGAATGACTTCCGGGTACCTCGGCTGGAAACTTATGATGGCCGGACTGATCCACAGGCTCACCTAACCAAGTACAAACGCAGCAAGATGATGCACGGTGCTGATGATGCCACTTGGTGCAAATGCTTTGAGGTCACACTCACAGGACCAGCGACAGCATGGTACAATTTGTTGGCTCCAGGAACCATCAGGGAGTTCCAGGAGTTGTCTATAGCCTTTACACAACAATTCATTGGAAGTCAGCCGACGGCGAAGATGCCTGTCCAGATGTTCGACATAGCCTAGAGGAACGGAGAAACCATCCGTGACTACGTCGAACGGTTTAACAGAGAAGCCTTAAGTGTCCCAGACTTTCGGCCCGAAATACGCATCCTCGCCATGATACGGGGCCTTCGGAGGGACTCACAGCTATTCTACGAATTTTCAAAGGACCCTCCGGACATGTTTGGCGAGTTCTACCGAAGGGCTGAGCAGCACATGACAGCCGAAGAGCTGAGTATGGGTGGACCGAAGACCGATCACGCCCGCGCCGAAGGGTCCAGCCAGCAAACGCGGTATTCAACCGACCAAGTAGGACAACCTCGAAAGATTAGGGGAAGGAAACCCCCAACCTTCACACCCCTGAGCACTATGAGGACCAACATCCTCATGATGATGGAGAGATAGGGGACCCAGGTTCAGCGGCCAAGGGCCATGATCGCTGATAACAAAAAGAACATGAAGAAGTTATGCCAGTTTCATCGCGACCACGGCCACGACACCGAAGACTGTTTTCAATTGAAAAAATACATAGAGTCGTTAATAAAACAAGGCCAACTTCGACGATACTTACGAGTGCTGTCCTCGAAAGGAAGGAAGGAGGAAGAAGGAAAGCCAGACGACGAGGACTACGACTCTGATAGACGGAGGAACCGGAGTCCGAAGAGGCGCCCTCCACCGACGGCGGGAATAATACAAACGATCACGACAGGGCTTCCATCCTCGGAAAGAAAGAGGAAGGCCAGAGAAATATCAGTGATGGAATACCAGAGTCCGATGAAGAAGCTGGCCCGCAAGGATGGTACCACTGTCATCTTTCCCCACGACGATCCACTTTTGGTCATGGTGAGGATAGGAAACTGGGACGTCAAGAGAATGTTGCTTGACGATGGATCAAATGCCGACGTCCTGTTTTCACATTTGCTGCCAAACTTGGGTATATCAAGCAGCGATCTCAAGCCCGTCACTTCGCCTACTTTCGGGGTAGGGCCATCCGAACTGCCCGTCCTCGGTTGGATTGATCTTCACCTAATGATGAAAGGAACCTCAGTAGACAGGACAGCTGAATTATTCGCCTCCACAATGACAAGATTTATTGCCATGGATGTTCCTTCATCATACAACGCCATCCTCGGGAGACAAACACAGGGAAATCTGCACATTCGCCCTAATGTAAGATACTTAACTGTCATCTTTGCCACCAAGGGTGGAGACGCAGAAATTTTCATTGATCAGGGCGAAGTAAGGAAAGTGTTCGTCAAGGCACGAAAAGCTCCAACAAGCAACTCCGCAAAAACTATAGAGGCTTTGCCAGGAGGAAAGACAAAGAAGGGCAAGGCAGAAGATCCCGCAAAGATAGAAATGGAAGAAGTAAAACTTGTCCCGGGCCGAAATACCCGAATAGGGAAAAATCTGGCCGAAGGTGACAAGAAAAAACTTGTATCCTTTCTACTGATGAATAAAGACCTGTTCGCCTACTCGCCGAAGGATATGCCGGGGGTAGACCCCCGCGTAATACAGCATAGTCTTAAAGTAGGTCCGGAAGCAAAACCTGTCCGGCAAAAGAAACGAGGCATCTCAGTCCATAAAAATAATTTTGTCAAAACCGAAGTCCAGCACCTATTGGATGCTGATGTAATCAGGGAGGTCAAGTACCCCGAATGGTTAAGCAATGTGGTGATTGCCACAAAAGAAGGGAGCAGTAAGCTCCGAATGTGCATCGACTTCAGAAACTTGAATGATGCTTGCCCAAAAGACTCATATCCTCTCCCACCAATAGACCAATTGGTAGACTCAACTGCCGAATACGGGCTCCTGAGTTTCCTAGACGCATTCAGTGGGTATCATCAAATAAGGATGGACCCCGAAGACGAGGAGAAGACCGCCTTCATCACCGAGGGCGGAACGTATTGTTACATCAGAATGCCTTTCGGGCTCAAAAATGCAGGAGCTACGTACCAGAGGTTGATGAGCAAGGTCTTCAATAACCGAATAGGGAGGAACATGGAGGTCTATGTCGATGACATGATAGTCAAAAGCAAACTGCCTAGCGACCACGTCGCAGATTTAAAGGAAACTTTCCACCAGCTTAGAATCTTCGGGATTCGCCTGAATCCCGAAAAATGCATCTTCGGTGTAACCTCGGGAAAGTTCCTTGGGTACATGGTATTAGAAAGAGGCATTGATGCTAAGCCAGAAAAAATTAAGGCTCTGCTCGAATTTCCAACTCCCGTTACAATAAAAGATATACAAAGACTCACTGGAAGGATAACCTCTCTTAGCAGGTTTATTTCCAGATATGGAGACCGGTGCCGAGCATTCTTCAAAGTCCTCACTAAGGCAGCAAAAAAGGAGGGCGACCCCGGAAGCAATGATCATCCTTGGAACGAGGACTGCCAAAAGGCCTGGGAAGAGCTCAAAATCTACTTAGCCCGCCTGCCCACTCTGCGACAACCTCGCGAGGGAGAGCCCCTCGTATTATACCTCGCCGTCACAGAAAAAGCAGTCAGCTCGGTCCTTGTGAAGGAGGAAGGGCTGAAACAGTGGCCGGTTTATTACGTAAGCAAGTCCCTGCACGGTGCCGAAGTCAGGTATCCTTTGCTACAAAAAGCTATATATGCCTTGGTACTGGCAGGAAGAAGGCTACGACCATATTTCCAGGCTCACCCTATCATCGTCCGAAGTAGTCTACCTCTACGGGACGTCATGAAGAAAGTTGATCATTCGGGAAGGCTTTCCAAATGGTGCATAGAGCTTGGCGAGCACGACATTACCTATGAACCTCGGAAAGCCATCAAAGCTCAAGCCCTGGCAGACTTCATTGCCGAAGTACCCATCACCGAGGATAGCCATTCGGATCCTGGCGAAGGTGAGCCAGAATGGACTTTGTATGTAGACGGAGCCTCAGGGTCTGAACACCAGGGAGCCGGAGTAATTATCAGAGGTCCCGAAGGTCTGGAAGTAATGAAGGCCATCAAGTTCAGCTTTAACGTCACCAACAATATGGCCGAGTACGAAGCTCTCATAGCAGGGTTGCGCTTAGCCAGAAGAATTGGTGTAAGAAACCTGAAAGCCCACAGCGATTCCCAGCTGATAGTTCGACAAACAGCAGAGGACTATGGGGCGAAGGACCCAACCTTGGCAAAATACCATGAACTGGTAGCGAAGCTCATTCGGGAGTTCGACACCATACGAATCGAAAATGTGCCTCGTCGAGATAATGCCGAGGCAGATTGCTTGGCGAAATCAAAAACATGCACCGAGGTACTAAACCACCCGAGCATCGCAGTGCTGAGCATGGTAACTTCGGAAAAAGGCTGGAAAGATCCGATAAAAAGATATCTCGCAACCAATACGCTCCCCAAAGACCCCAACGAAGCTGCAAGATTGCGAAGATGCTCCGGTCGTTTCTTCCTGATTGGAGAAGAATTATATCAGCAGGGATATGCAAATCGACTACAGAGGTGTGTTGGCGAAGAGGATACTAAAATGATCCTCGAAGAAGTCAACGAAGGCGCTTGTGGTTCGCATATTAGAACCGACGCCCTAGCAGTGGTGATACTTCACTAAGGATACTTTTGGCCTACCCTGAGAAAGGACGCTAGACAGTTCATCCAGAAATGTGGTAATTGCCAAAGACATGCGAATATCCAAAGGACACCCTCGGAATTGGTAACTTCGGCTGATTATCCCTGGCCCTTCGCAGTTTGGGGCATAGACCTCATTGGGCCACTCCCGGCAGCACCTGGAGGTGTGAAGTTCTGCGTAGTCGCAGTAGACTATTTCTCTAAATGGGTTGAGGCAGAACCCTTGGCAACTATCTTAGCAAAAGATGTGCAGAAGTTCGTATGGAAGAACATTGTATGCAAGTTTGGCATACCGAGGGTACTAGTAGCCGACAATGGGTCCCAGTTTATAGACAAAGGCTTCCAAGAATTCATCAGTGACCTCGGAATAAAAATGCACTTTGCCCCAGTAGCTCACCCCCAAAGCAATGGACAAGTAGAAGTATCTAACAGGACTATCAAAGATGGTCTGAAAAAGAGGTTGGGGGAAGCAAAAGGGAAATGGCCAGGAGAGCTCCCAAATGTGTTGTGGAGCTACCGAACAACACCCCGAAGAGCCACAGGGGAAACACCGTTTTCGCTCGTTTTCGGAACTGAGGCTATCATCCCAATCGAGGTATTGCAACCATCGGTGCGAGTGCAAGTGTTTGATGAAAGGGGAAATGACCTCGGCCTGAGAACCAAGCTTGACCTTGTCGCCGAACATAGAGAAATAGCGGAGCTGAGGAGAAAAGCTTTCCAGCAAATAGTGGCCGCGGCTATAAACTTGCGCGCCAGGCCAAAAGAAATAAAGAAAGGGGACCTCGTTCTCCGAAAGGCAGAATTTGGACCCCGAAGGACATCCCACGGAGTACTTCGCGCAAATTGGGAAGGTCCTTATCTGGTACTAGCCGAAGTGCGAAAAGGAGTTTACAAGCTCGGCAACGCCGAAGGCATAGAATTAAAAAATACATGGCATTTGGATGCCTTGAAAAAATTCTATGCTTAGGATTTTGGTGGGAAAGTTGTATTGCACAAGTTATAAAAATTTCTGAGTACAAAAGACTTAGCCAAAATTCTTGAGCGTAAATTATACAAGTTAGAATTTCACGAGGGCGATCACCGGGATAAGCGTAGGTTTGATTTTCCGAAGTCTCTTGAGCGAACGTGTTCGGGACAATGGGAAATGGAGAATCTTACAAAAATTTCTAAGTACAAAAGTTTGCAAAGCATAGATCTGATTTTCCGAAGTCTCTTGAGCGAATGTGTTCAGGACAATAGGAAATGAAAAATCTTGCAAAAGACTTAGAAAGAACCTTTATTGAAGATGGAGCTGCTTACAAAGAAGGAAGCTTGCCAAAAAGAAGAAGTACAAAAAAGAAGAAAAAAGAAGGCAAAGGACCCTAACACAACCTAAGGGATCTCGGCATCTCGGGAGCCACCAACTCCTGCGTCCTTGTCCATCACCTTCGGCGCCGGAGGAGGGAAGGGCAGTTTGAGATGCTCGATCTTGGACCAAGACCACCGAGGCCCCTCGGGAATGTTTAGGGCTTCCAAAAAGGAGAGGTCCAGATCTGGGAACCTCTGAAGGACTTGATGCCGGGCGAGGCAAAAGCCGTCTTGAAAAATGACCTTTGTCATCCTGTCGGCTTTATCCTTCTCCACCCCTAAAGCGTCGAGTTCCTTCTCCAGATCTGTAATCTTCTTCTTCAGGGTCTTCACCTTCTTTTTCCTCAGCTCCTTCTTCAAAGACTCAACCTCGGCTTGGAGTGCGGCCTTCTCAGCGAGCACCTTCGCCAGGAGAGCCTCAGACTCTGACTTCTCCTTTTGATAGGCTTCATTTGCGGAAGTCAGCTCCGCCACCTTGGAGCCAAGGTCAGAAATCTTCTGGGAGGAGTCCTTTAAAAGTTCTTCTTTTTCCTTCAAAAGCCCCTCCCGAACGGTAGCAACCTCCTTCTGCGCAGCTTGAGCCATCTCCGTGTTCTTGGCAGCTAATTCAGAGCACATGGCCTTAGATTTTTCTAGGCAATCTAAGGCCGAGACTCGGAACGCCGCTTGTTTCGCCACCCGAACCCTGAGGAGGCCAGTGTACCCCAGCAGCTGCAGAGTAAGAATAAAGTTGGTAAGGCAAAAAATGAGCCAAACACTTAGAGGAAATCAAGAGAAAACAAAACAAAGGCATGGAGTATACCTGGGCAGCGTGCTCGGAAACTTTTGCAGCAAGGGACTCGTCGCGCGGGCACGCCTCGGAAATGGCCTTAAACAAGGCCTCGGTGAGGATCCCCCTTGAGATTTGGTTGGCCATTCGCGGGCAATCGCCGGAGTACAAGTTCATGTCCTCCGTAAACGACCAGAAGGGCTCCCTCGGGATCTTCCCCTTCGGGATATGGGCATCCCGAAGGGCTCGTTTCCGGGCGTGCTCGGCTACCGAACCCGGATATAATAGCTCCCCTGCACGACAAGACAAGAAATTTGTCAAGACAAGTAATTCTCAAAAGTCCAAGAGATGAAGGCATCACAACTTGTCTAAAAAACAAACCTGGCGGCACCTCGGCAACGTCGTCGTCGGAGTCATGGACTTCCTCGGCAGAAATCTCCTTGCCTTTACTCTTGCGACGCTCCTCGGCAGAAGGGACTTCTACCAAGGCGGAAGAAGAGTCGCCGAGGAAGTGGGACTCCAAGGAGGGACGGCGTCAATGGCGACCTCGGCCGGAGGAGCAGCAGCATCTTCTGGCCCTTCGCGCACCTCCTCGGGAATTTCCGGTTGAGGAGAGGGTGCATTCTTCTTCGCTCGTTTTACCGAGAATGGCCCGGCCCCAGATGCTTTCCGCCTTCGGGAGACGGCCTTCTTCGTCTATTCACCTCTCTCGGATTGACCGAGAAAAAGGGACTTGTAATAATCAGCGGACTCGTCACCCATCTCTGAAATAAAAGAAAGACATCAGTGTGAGTCCAAGAAGTACTTATACGAAAAAATTTCTTGAGATAACTTACGCTCAAAAAAGGACTTGTAAGTGACCTCCTCCCGAAGGAGTTGCACCAACCAGGAATCCTTTTCAGCGATGGCAGGAGCCGGCATCTCGAGGTCTGTCTTGTGCTCCTTCACTACCCCTAGCTCCCGAAGGACCTCCTCGGTCATCAATTTCCACTTGATGGGGAAGGGGTAGAGGGGGCGCGAAGGGACCTCGGAATCCCAGTCGGAGACTGCTCGGATCCGTCTGTCGAAGTCCGTGAATCTGGGTGCCAACTCAGGAATGAGCAGCATCCTCGGGTCTACGACATCCATCTCCAACTTTCCCCGAGCCCACTTGGTCGGAACGTATGACCAGGCCTCCTCCATCTTGAGAAAGAAAAATTTTTGTTGCCACCCTCGCCAGCTGTCCTTAGTGGCGAAAGTGAACATATACTTTTTGCTCCCCGATCCCCGAGGTAGCATGAAGTAGAAGCCACCCTTCGGGACCGTATAAAGCTTATAGTACTGCAAAAAAAGAATGAAGTGGGGTTCTATTTTGAAAATGCCGCACATGCAAAGGAAGGCATTAAAGTAGCAGTATGAGTTCGGGGGAAGTTGATTTACGGCAATGCCATGAAATTGGCAAAAGTCACAAATCACCCTCGACGGGGGGTACCGAAGTCCGGCTTTCAGTTGGGCGCGAAAAACGGTAACCTCGTTTTAACGGTTCATAAAACTGACCTCCTGAGGACCAGGAAGTCTGGTGGTGGCATAAGAAGGAAGAAAAAATTTCTTGGTCCATCTTTCTAATTTTTCCGAGGTCGTACAACAAGTATGACTAGCAAGGGGAAGCCAACTTTCCAGGATAGGAGAAACAGTTGGCGAAGACATTTTCGGAGGAAAAGATGACTTTGGGGAATGAAAAAATGACTTCGGGAAAGCTTTAAAAATCAAAAGGCTCTGGAAACCAAAACCCACCAAATCTTTTGCCGAAGTCTGGATTTGAAGACGCCGTCACGAAAAGTTACCGGAAAAAACTCCGTCAAACAGCACCGCCGCAAAAACAGAAGAGAATCAGAAGGCAGGAGGAAAGCAAAAGCAGAAGCAAAAGGAGATTATGACGGAATGGCGTATATATAGACCGAGGGGGGGCAGGCGAACCGGCGTCATAAGTACTCCGCGAAGGCGAACAGTCGCCATAACTGCTCATTGCGCATAAAAAGGCGCGCCTGCTCTATCCGATACAGCCCCCGCCAATAGCAAGCTGCCACGTGTCAGCCATCGCGCCGAAAGAGGGACACGCTTTCTGACACCCCTAAGTCCTGGGCGCGCCGCTCCAGACTGACACGCCTGGTTACGAGACGCGACGTTGCGCAGACTTGCAAAAGAGAGAAGTAGGCTACCTCGAAGACACCAAAAGATAGGCTACGGACGAACAGCCTACGTCTTCGGACAAAAGGTCCATCTTCGGCATAGGTATCACGCCCAAGGCCCCAAAGGACCCTCTCCGAAAGCTGACAAGCCGAAGTCTCCACTTCGGCTTTCTGGAGGGAGGGCCTGTGATAGCCGAAGGGCTATCGCCTCTCTCACCACATACTTCCTACCAAAAGCGTGGACGGGAAACCTAGCACCATCCGAAGGAGGCACTAACATGGACCTCGGAAGGAGTGAAGTCGAACGCCTCAAACCCACAACGTCGGATAGAATGCCAGAAATGTAAGAAATGTTGCCGGCTCCCTCGGGGGACCGAACGGATCGCCTTTGGGGATAAAACACCAGCTATTGCAAGCAGGAGAGACTCTCCCCGAAGGCGGAACCCCCGAACCAGGAAAATCCCCGAACTGCGGGCATAATCCCTGAAGAAGGGCATCCCTACCAAAGGACGACCTCGTCCAGAGGACCTCGTATCACACCTCACTCAGGCCCTGGCCTATAAGTTTCTAAACTAACTTACAAGCCCAACTCTAAATCAGGTTTCTAGCTGTCGGCCAAGCAAGCAATGGCAACTTTTAAGTCTTATTTTCTTAAGTTAAGAGGCCTGGGAGGTGGCCCAGGTGGCTTTTAAAACAATTCCAATAACAACTTGCAGCAAAGGCAAGGCCCAATACCACTAACTTGCACAACAAGCAGGGTTAAAATTGATTACTTGCATATCAAGCAAGGCAACACTTAATGCAACTTTCAGTGCATACATGGTGTGCAATCAAGTGTACTACCTATATGGCAACCAAGAAGCCCACAATGTTGGTTTAGATTTTGAAAACTACAAGGTAATATGCATGATGCTCTCGGCCAACAATCATACATATAATAGTGCACCACAATTTCATAAGTTTAGGCCCATAACTATTCACACAAAAGTGCCAAACTTTGGCCCATAATATTCAGCACATAAGTCCAAGCATAATGCCATCCATAAGCCCATACATAACTTGGCATCCAAGATTCACAAAACATCATCAAACTAGGTATCCAAGACTAGACATATATACAAACCAAAAGGTAGTCTACGTAGCATCTAACATGGCTATATATGCCAAGCATCCATAAGTTGTTCATGCCAAATTACATACAACCCGAGACCATACTCCTAATGGTCAAATAAAACCTTGAGAATCCCATACAGAAGTACACACTACAACACCAAGCCTATGGCCATATTCATGGTCATAAAGGTGAATACCACAATCAGAGCTAAAGTCCAAGTATCCATGCTCCCCTTAGACAGATCCCACTCTATAGCCTGCAAACTTAAAACATAAGTCTCGGCCAACAAACAATAAGACTTGTAATGAACCCAAAAGTAGTAAGCCAAGCACACATTGGCACATACCTTGGAAACTAAGTAAATAAACACTAAGCACACACACAAAGCAGCTTAGCACTATTCAGGCCGAATTTCCTTGCTTGAAAATAAAAGGATGGGCAGTGAGTAAAAACTCAGTAGGATTCACTCATATATATATTCAATTCAAAAATGAGTCTATTTAGTTAAACAAACACAAAGACAAGAAAACCAAGCATATATGTATACAAGATAGATAACCATGGCAATTAATCCATAAGTGGGGTTAGCATGCACAAGGAATCACCAAAGCACACAAGGACACACACACACTCCACAAAAGTGGTCTCGGCCATATAAGCCTTACATGTACCCATGTGCATTTTTGCACACAAACCTTTCCAATATAACATTTCCACTTGGAGCTCCCAAAATGCCAAGCAAATAGGCCACATTTACTTGCATTTCTAGTACATGTACACTAGTCAATTAGCTAATCAACAATTCAACCGAGTATAAACTTTAAAGCCCATCAAGCAACTAAGGTCATTTGGCAAATTTTAACCATCACTTAGCCACTCTAAACACTTGAACCATGGCATGTTACCAAGCAACATCAAGTTTTAGTGAACCCTACCTCCAGAGCTTTCGGTTTCAAGCCAACTTCAAAAGTCCAAGTGTCCTTCAATCACAATGCCTACCATAACAACACATAGGCATTAACAACACCATCCCGTGGACTAACTACTATGTCTTCAATGAAGGACACTACACTACACATATCTAAGCTCTCGGTCACCATGTCCAATTCCACATATTTGTGTCATTCATCCAATTAACACATTTCATGGTCATTTAATCACCAATGAACATCACTCATGGCATCAATACCATGTAACCCATTGAAGTACACCATTATATACTAATTCAAGCTTTCTGATGGCCAGGGGCCTCATCGTTCAGAGTCATGATGACTGGAGGGGAGACTTCTGGGAGGAAGAACGCCTGGTGGATTGGATCGCCCAAAGGAGAGTGCCTGAAAGCTCAGAAACAAAGGGTTAGGAGGCCCCCGGAGTGTTTTTCCGGGGGGGGAGCCTCCGACGCCCAAGTCAGTGGTGGCTGAGAGAAAGGCAGAGAAAATAGCACAAAGGGCTGAGGAGTCTCGCCTGGTAATTTTCTCAGAGTGTGGGAGCAGTGTTTTGCCAACCAGCCTCCTGCCAAGTATTAATTCCTGGTATTTATAGGAGCGCCTAGCCCGTTCAGATCGCGACACGTGTTCGGTCGGATGTTCCTGAATTTCTGGGCGTAGGGGACAGATAGCTGGTAGTAGGTTGCCTTGAGCCATGTGCTGAGACGGGCCATGATGTGATTCTGATGGCGTCAGCGTGGCAGTGCGCCTTTTGAGGCGGATTGTGGCGTCTGCGAATGGATGTGTCAGAGGCTTCCTTAAATGCTTCCATAAATGCTCCTGCCGTACTCCCGAGGTCCCTGGGTGAGGTCGTCCTTTGGTACGGACAGAGCCTCTTCGGGAAACAAGCCCTCAGTTTGGGGGTTCCCAGTTTCAGGGAGTTCCGCCTTCGGGGATATCATGTTCGGCTCGCTATGTCTGGTGCCGCTTTTCCGAAGGCGATCTGTTCACAACCTTGGGGGGGCGAGTAGTGTCCTCGGGTTTTCCTGGCGTGCCGGGCTCGGAGCTCTTCGGCTATCTCCCGAGGTGCATGATCACACCTTTTCTCGGGTAGCGCCAGCTTCTTCTGGCCATTCTTGTGGCAGGGAGTTCGGCCAGATAGAGGCGATAGCGTTTGGCTATCACATGCCCCCCTTTGGAAAGCCGAAGTGAAGACTTCGGTTTTGCATCTCTTTCCGAGGTTGTTTATGGGAGTCTCTTTGGAAGCTCAACCTGTTCCGAGGATGCGCCTTTTGCCCGAAGATCATGGGCTCTTCGGCCTTGGCCTGTTCTTTGGTGTCTTCGAGGCGGAGCCTGTGCCGAAGATACACCTCTTGCCCGAAGGTCATGGGCTGTTCGGCCATAGCCTGTCTCTTGGCGTCCTCGAGTTGGCCTGCTCTTTGTTTCTGCAGGTCTGTTTGGCCAAGCGTGTCAGTCTGAGCGGCGCGTCCCAGTTTTCCAGGGATGTCAGAAGACGTGTCCCAGTTTTCAAGGGACGTTTGGAGGACGTGTCCCCTATTTTTGCGCAGCGGTTGACACGTGGCGCTTTGCCATTGGAGGAGAGTCGCGTCGTTTACATAGGGCGCGCCTTTTCAGGTGCAGAGAGCAGTTACGGCGACGGTTCACCTCCAAAGGGTACTTATGACGATGTTTCGGTTACCCACCTCTGGCTTATAAATAGCCCATTCCATCATAAGTTCCCTTTGCTTTTTCTTCTGCTCTTTTCTCTGCTTTGCCCCTGTTCTTTGCACTTTCTTGCTTTCTGTGGCGGAGCTACCTTAATCAGAGCTTTTTTCCAGCCAACTTTCACGACGGCGTCCTCAGATTTTGGCAAATCTTTCAGTGGGTTGTTTTCCGTTTTTTCCCGAGCGTGATGGCTCAAGGGACTTCGAAAAACCTGCAGTCAAAGAAACTCTTTTACCTTCCCTTGGCCGAGCCTGTCTGCTCCAGAGGCTTTTTGGAATGTCTGAAAAATTTTGACTAAGTTTTTTTGCAGGCTTTTGCATTTCCATTTTGTCCCGAACACGTTCACTTGAGGGACTTCGGAAATTCCTTAGTAAAAAATTTTCCTTCTTTTCCTTTTGTCCCGAGCATGTTTGCTCAAGAGACTTAGGAAATCTTTCGAGAGTTGTTTTCCATTTTTCCCGAGCGTGATGGCTCAAGGGACTTCGGAAAACTGTCTCTGCGCTTACTTCGGCGAGTACTTCTGCGACGTTCTTGTTTCCCATCTTTCCCGAGCATGATGGCTCAAAGGACTTCGGAAAACTGCCTCTGCGAGATTTCTCCATCTTTTCCCGAGCGTGATGGCTCAAGGGACTCTGGAAGGTCAATGCTTTATTACGGCGAGCATCTTCGCGGAATTCTCTTGCACAATTTTGGATACTTAAGAACTTTCCTTAAGGCGTAGAATTTTTTCTTAGGCGTAGAATTTTTTCAAGGCGTCTGAGTGCCAAGTATTTTTCAATTCTACGCCTTCGGCGTCGCCAAGTTTGTACACGCCTTTTCGTACTTCGGCGAGAACCAGATAAGGTCCTTCCCAGTTTGCGCGAAGTACTCCGTGGGACGGCCTTCGGGGTGCAAAGTCAGCCTTTCGGAGAACGAGGTCTCCTTTCTTGATTTCTTTTGGCCTGGCCCGTAAGTTTATAGCTGCGGCCACTCTTTGCTGAAAAGCTTTTCTTCTCAGCTCGGCTATTTCTCTGTGTTCGCCGACGAGGTCGAGCTTGGTTCTGAGGCCGAGGTCGTTTCCACCTTCATCAAATATTTGCACCCGTACTGATGGTCTGACTATCTCGACTGGGATAATGGCCTCTGTCCCGAAGACTAGTGAAAAGGGAGTTTCCCCTGTGGCCCTTCGGGGCGTCGTTCGGTAGCTCCACAATACGCTTTGGAGTTCTCCTGGCCATTTCCCTTTTGCTTCTCCCAGTCTCTTTTTCAGGCCATCTTTTATGGTCCTGTTCGATACTTCCACCTGCCCGTTACTTTGGGGGTGAGCTACTGGGGCGAAGTGCATCTTTATTCCGAGGTCGCTGATAAATTCCTGGAATCCTTTGTCTATGAATTGGGATCCATTATCAGCTACTAGTACCCTCGGTATGCCAAATCTGCATACAATGTTCTTCCATACGAACTTCTGCACTTCTTTTGCCGAGATAGTTGCTAGCGGTTCTGCCTCGACCCATTTAGAGAAATAGTCCACTGCTACAACGCAGAATTTCACGCCTCCGGGTGCTGTGGGGAGTGGCCCAATAAGGTCTATACCCCAGACTGCGAACGGCCAAGGATAGTCAGCCGAACTTACCGTTTCCGAGGGTGCCCTCTGGATGTTCGCGTGTCTCTGGCAGCTACCACATTTCCGGACGAACTGTCTTG
The DNA here is from genome assembly GCA_005392925.1 of Aquilaria sinensis. Classification (NCBI taxonomy): domain Eukaryota; kingdom Viridiplantae; phylum Streptophyta; class Magnoliopsida; order Malvales; family Thymelaeaceae; genus Aquilaria; species Aquilaria sinensis. The sequence continues at coordinate 24,494 of SMDT01000461.1, forward strand.
CGTCCTTTCTCAGGGTAGGCCAGAAGTATCCTTGGCGAAGTATCACCGCTGCAAGGGCATCAGTTCCAATATGTGAACCACACATGCCTTCGTGGACCTCTTCAAGGATCATTTCAGTATCCTCTTCAGCCACGCATCTCTGCAGCGGGTTTGCATATCCCTGCCGGTATAACTCTTCACCAATCAGGAAGAATCGGCCGGAGCGTCTTCGCAGTCTTGCAGCGTCGCCGGGGTCTTCGGGGAGCAAATTTTCTGCGAGGTATCTTTTTATGGGATCTTTCCATCCTTTTCCCGAGGTCGCTATGCTCAGCACTGAGATGCTTGGATGGTCTAGCACCTCGGTGTATGTTTTTGACTTCGCCAAGCAATCTGCCTCAGTGTTATTCCGCCGAGGTACATTTTCGATCCGTACGGCGTCAAACTCTTGGATGAGCTTTGCTACCAGCTCGTGGTATTTTGCCAAGATTGGGTCCTTCGCCCCATAATCTCCTACCGTCTGCCGAACTACCAGCTGGGAATCGCTGTGAGCCTTTAAGTTTCTCACGCCAATCTTTCTGGCCAAGCGTAATCCCGCTATGAGGGCTTCATACTCAGCTACATTGTTGGTGACGTTGAAGCTGAACTTGATAGCCTTCATTACCTCCAGGCCTTCGGGGCCCCTGATAATTACTCCAGCTCCCTGGTGTTCGGACCCCGAGGCTCCGTCTATGTGCAAGGTCCATTCTGGCTCACCCTCTTTTGGATCTGAATGGCTCTCCTCAGTGGTGGGTATTTCGGCGATAAAATCTGCCAGTGCTTGAGCTTTTATGGCCTTCCGAGGCTCATACGTGATTTTGTGTTCGCCCAGCTCTATGCACCACTTGGAGAGCCTTCCCGAATGATCAACTCTCTTCATGACATCCCGTAGCGGCAGACTACTTCGGACGATGATGGGGTGAGCCTGAAAGTATGGTCGCAGCCTTCTCCCTGCAAGCACCAAGGCGTATATAGCTTTTTGAAGCAAAGGGTACCTGATTTCGGCACCATGCAGGGACTTGCTGACATAATAGACTGGCCATTGCTTTGGGCCTTCTTCTTTCACGAGGACCGAGCTTGCAGCTTTCCCACAGACGGCGCCAAATGATGGCCAGGGGCCTCATCGTTCAGAGTCATGATGACTGGAGGGGAGACTTCTGGGAGGAAGAACGCCTGGTGGATTGGATCGCCCAAAGGAGAGTGCCTGAAAGCTCAGAAACAAAGGGTTAGGAGGCCCCCGGAGTGTTTTTCCGGGGGGGAGCCTCCGACGCCCAAGTCAGTGGTGGCTGAGAGAAAGGCAGAGAAAATAGCACAAAGGGCTGAGGAGTCTCGCCTGGTAATTTTCTCAGAGTGTGGGAGCAGTGTTTTGCCAACCAGCCTCCTGCCAAGTATTAATTCCTGGTATTTATAGGAGTGCCTAGCCCGTTCAGATCGCGACACGTGTTCGGTCGGATGTTCCTGAATTTCTGGGCGTAGGGGACAGATAGCTGGTAGTAGGTTGCCTTGAGCCATGTGCTGAGACGGGCCATGATGTGATTTTGATGGCGTCAGCGTGGCAGTGCGCCTTTTGAGGCGGATTGTGGCGTCTGCGAATGGATGTGTCAGAGGCTTCCTTAAATGCTTCCATAAATGCTCCTGCCGTACTCCCGAGGTCCCTGGGTGAGGTCGTCCTTTGGTACGGACAGAGCCTCTTCGGGAAACAAGCCCTCAGTTCGGGGGTTCCCAGTTTCAGGGAGTTCCGCCTTCGGGGATATCATGTTCGGCTCGCTATGTCTGGTGCCGCTTTTCCGAAGGCGATCTGTTCACAACCTTGGGGGGGCAAGTAGTGTCCTCGGGTTTTCCTGGCGTGCCGGGCTCGGAGCTCTTCGGCTATCTCCCGAGGTGCATGATCACACCTTTTCTCGGGTAGCGCCAGCTTCTTCTGGCCATTCTTGTGGCAGGGAGTTCGGCCAGATCGAGGCGATAGCGTTTGGCTATCACATGCCCCCCTTTGGAAAGCCGAAGTGAAGACTTCGGTTTTGCATCTCTTTCCGAGGTTGTTTATGGGAGTCTCTTTGGAAGCTTAACCTGTTCCGAGGATGCGCCTTTTGCCCGAAGATCATGGGCTCTTCGGCCTTGGCCTGTTCTTTGGTGTCTTCGAGGCGGAGCCTGTGCCGAAGATACACCTCTTGCCCGAAGGTCATGGGCTGTTCGGCCATAGCCTGTCTCTTGGCGTCCTCGAGTTGGCCTGCTCTTTGTTTCTGCAGGTCTGTTTGGCCAAGCGTGTCAGTCTGAGCGGCGCGTCCCAGTTTTCCAGGGATGTCAGAAGACGTGTCCCAGTTTTCAAGGGACGTTTGGAGGGCGTGTCCCCCATTTTTGCGCAGCGGTTGACACGTGGCGCTTTGCCATTGGAGGAGAGTCGCGTCAGTTACATAGGGCGCGCCTTTTCAGGTGCAGAGAGCAGCTACGGCGACGGTTCGCCTCCAAAGGGTACTTATGACGATGTTTCGGTTACCCACCTCTGGCTTATAAATAGCCCATTCCATCATAAGTTCCTTTTGCTTTTTCTTCTGCTCTTTTCTCTGCTTTGCCCCTGTTCTTTGCACTTTCTTGCTTTCTGTGGCGGAGCTACCTTAATCAGAGCTTTTTTCCAGCCAACTTTCACGACGGCGTCCACAGATTTTGGCAAATATTTCGGTGGGTTGTTTTCCGTTTTTTCCCGAGTGTGATGGCTCAAGGGACTTCGAAAAACCTGCAGTCAAAGAAACTCTTTTACCTTCCCTTGGCCGAGCCTGTCCGCTCCAGAGGCTTTTTGGAAAGTCTGAAAAATTTTGACTAAGTCTTTTTGCAGGCTTTTGCATTTCCATTTTGTCCCGAACACGTTCGCTTGAGGGACTTCGGAAATTCCTTAGTCAAAAATTTTCCTTCTTTTCCTTTTGTCCCGAGCATGTTTGCTCAAGAGACTTAGGAAATCTTTCGAGAGTTGTTTTCCGTTTTTCCCGAGCGTGATGGCTCAAGGGACTTCGGAAAACTGTCTCTGCGCTTATTTCGGCGAGTACTTCTGCGACGTTCTTGTTTCCCATCTTTCCCGAGCATGATGGCTCAAGGGACTTCGGAAAAACTGCCTCTGCGAGATTTCTCCATCTTTTCCCGAGCGTGATGGCTCAAGGGACTCTGGAAGGTCAATCTGTGCTTTATTACGGCGAGCATCTTCGCGGAATTCTGCTTTGCACAATTTTGGATACTTAGAATACAATTCCTCCGCTTCATCTTAGGCGTAGAATTTTTTCAAGGCGTCTGAGTGCCAAGTATTTTTCAATTCTACGCCTTCGGCGTCGCCAAGTTTGTACACGCCTTTTCGTACTTCGGCGAGAACCAGATAAGGTCCTTCCCAGTTTGCGCGAAGTACTCCGTGGGACGGCCTTCGGGGTGCAAAGTCAGCCTTTCGGAGAACGAGGTCTCCTTTCTTGATTTCTTTTGGCCTGGCCCGTAAGTTTATAGCTGCGGCCACTCTTTGCTGAAAAGCTTTTCTTCTCAGCTCGGCTATTTCTCTGTGTTCGCCGACGAGGTCGAGCTTGGTTCTGAGGCCGAGGTCGTTTCCACCTTCATCAAATATTTGCACCCGTACTGATGGTCTGACTATCTCGACTGGGATAATGGCCTCTGTCCCGAAGACTAGTGAAAAGGGAGTTTCCCCTGTGGCCCTTCGGGGCGTCGTTCGGTAGCTCCACAATACGCTTTGGAGTTCTCCTGGCCATTTCCCTTTTGCTTCTCCCAGTCTCTTTTTCAGGCCATCTTTTATGGTCCTGTTCGATACTTCCACCTGCCCGTTACTTTGGGGGTGAGCTACTGGGGCGAAGTGCATCTTTATTCCGAGGTCGCTGATAAATTCCTGGAATCCTTTGTCTATGAATTGGGATCCATTATCAGCTACTAGTACCCTCGGTATGCCAAATCTGCATACAATGTTCTTCCATACGAACTTCTGCACTTCTTTTGCCGAGATAGTTGCCAGCGGTTCTGCCTCGACCCATTTAGAGAAATAGTCCACTGCTACAACGCAGAATTTCACGCCTCCGGGTGCTGTGGGGAGTGGCCCAATAAGGTCTATACCCCAGACTGCGAACGGCCAAGGATAGTCAGCCGAACTTACCGTTTCCGAGGGTGCCCTCTGGATGTTCGCGTGTCTCTGGCAGCTACCACATTTCCGGACGAACTGTCTTGCGTCCTTTCTCAGGGTAGGCCAGAAGTATCCTTGGCGAAGTATCACCGCTGCAAGGGCATCAGTTCCAATATGTGAACCACACATGCCTTCGTGGACCTCTTCAAGGACCATTTCAGTATCCTCTTCAGCCACGCATCTCTGCAGCGGGTTTGCATATCCCTGCCGGTATAACTCTTCACCAATCAGGAAGAATCGGCCGGAGCGTCTTCGCAGTCTCGCAGCGTCGCCGGGGTCTTCGGGGAGCATATTTTCTGCGAGGTATCTCTTTATGGGATCTTTCCATCCTTTTCCCTAGGTCGCTATGCTCAGCACTGAGATGCTCGGGTGGTCTAGCACCTCGGTGTATGTTTTCGACTTCGCCAAGCAATCCGCCTCAGTGTTATTCCGCCGAGGTACATTTTCGATCCGTACGGCGTCAAACTCTTGGATGAGCTTTGCTACCAGCTCGTGGTATTTTGCCAAGATTGGGTCCTTCGCCCCATAATCTCCTGCCGTCTGCCGAACTACCAGCTGGGAATCGCTGTGAGCCTTTAAGTTTCTCACGCCAATCTTTCTGGCCAAGCGTAATCCCGCTATGAGGGCTTCATACTCAGCGACATTGTTGGTGACGTTGAAGCTGAACTTGATAGCCTTCATTACCTCCAGGCCTTCGGGGCCTCTGATAATTACTCCAACTCCCTGGTGTTCGGACCCCGAGGCTCCGTCTACGTGCAAGGTCCATTCTGGCTCACCCTCTTTTGGATCTGAATGGCTCTCCTCAGTGGTGGGTATTTCGGCGATAAAATCTGCCAGTGCTTGAGCTTTTATGGCCTTCCGAGGCTCATACGTGATTTCGTGTTCACCCAGCTCTATGCACCACTTGGAGAGCCTTCCCGAATGATCAACTCTCTTCATGACATCCCGTAGCGGCAGACTACTTCGGACGATGATGGGGTGAGCCTGAAAGTATGGTCGCAGCCTTCTCCCTGCAAGCACCAAGGCGTATATAGCTTTTTGAAGCAAAGGGTACTTGATTTCGGCACCATGCAGGGACTTGCTGACATAATAGACTTCACGAGGACCGAGCTTGGAGCTTTCCCACAGACGGCGCCAAATGATGGCCAGGGGCCTCATCGTTCAGAGTCATGATGACTGGAGGGGAGACTTCTGGGAGGAAGAACGCCTGGTGGATTGGATCGCCCAAAGGAGAGTGCCTGAAAGCTCAGAAACAAAGGGTTAGGAGGCCCCCGGAGTGTTTTTCCGGGGGGGGAGCCTCCGATGCCCAAGTCAGTGGTGGCTGAGAGAAAGGCAGAGAAAATAGCACAAAGGGCTGAAGAGTCTCACCTGGTAATTTTCTCAGAGTGTGGGAGCAGTGTTTTGCCAACCAGCCTCCTGCCAAGTATTAATTCCTGGTATTTATAGGAGCGCCTAGCCCGTTCAGATCGCGACACGTGTTCGGACGGATGTTCCTGAATTTCTGGGCGTAGGGGACAGATAGCTGGTAGTAGGTTGCCTTGAGCCATGTACTGAGACGGGCCATGATGTGATTTTGATGGTGTCAGCGTGGTAGTGCGCCTTTTGAGGCGGATTGTGGCGTCTGCGAATGGATGTGTCAGAGGCTTCCTTAAATGCTTCCATAAATGCGCCTGCCGTACTCCCGAGGTCCCTGGGTGAGGTCATCCTTTGGTACGGACGGAGCCTCTTCGGGAAACAACCCTCAGTTCGGGGGTTCCCAGTTTCAGGGAGTTCCGCCTTCGAGGATATCATGTTCGGCTCGCTATGTCTGGTGCCGCTTTTCCGAAGGCGATCTGTTCACAACCTTGGGGGGCCGAGTAGTGTCCTCGGGTTTTCCTGGTGTGCCGGGCTCGGAGCTCTTCGGCTATTTCCCGAGGTGCATGATCACACCTTTTCTCGGGTAGCGCCAGTTCTTCTGGCCATTGTTGTGGCAGGGAGTTTGGCCAGATCGAGGTGATAGCGTTTGGCTATCACTTTCGGACAAATAGTCCAATTTCATATACAAAGGTGTTACTCATCCTTTTACTCACTACTTGATTTTGCAGCCATCAATAAGGCTTACTCATGGCACAATTACCATGTTATCAAATAAAGAACACTCAATACATTAATCCAAGTTCTCGGCCATAGTGCCTGTCTACACATATCAATGTTCTTTATCACTTTAATCCATCATATGCTCATCAACTCGTCACTAAACAGTGATCGTGGCACTAATACCATTTAATTCAATGAGGAACACACCATTACCTCAAAATACACCTTTCGGCCAAACTTCCACTTGTTCAACTTGATGTTCTTCACTCAAATTTGCCTCAAGAACCCTAGCTAGGTTGGCTCCGCCCTCCTTGATTCTTCAAATGCAAGCTTCAAATTGAAGTAGTCTAGCACCAAAATCAAGCTCCCAAGCTTGAATTCTTCAAGAGTTCTCCAATTGCTTGAGTTCAAGACCAAGTGATGGGTAATCTTTCAAGAACACACTCGGCCAAGAAAAAGCATTGAAAACCCGAAAATGAACTCCAAATGGTGCTAAGTTAACTCGGCCGAAAGTCTAGTGTTTTAGTTAGCTAAAATGCTAACTTTTGCCCTCCATTTTCGTGCATGAAACAATGATGCCCTTACCCACTCTTGATCACAAAAGCACCATTAAAACATGTGTTCACTTAGGCACTCAAGCTTCTTCATGGCTCATAATGCCATGCACAAAGTAGCACAAGTACCAACATGTCATAAACTCCCATGCATAACCGGCCATGTAACTAGAATAAAGACTAGTTGGTTTAACTAATAACTAGTGAATAGTACACTAGTGGTAGACAAGATTTTGACTAGTAATCATTGTTGTCTCCCACATTTGGTCTAGTCTTGCACTAGCCACCATAAAAGTTTGCATGGCCGAAAATGCCAACCTTAAGTTTATGGATTTAATTGTACCACCCATCTCAGTGTACAATTTGATCCCCTTTCTTGGATTTCTGCCTGCTTTTCCATAGTTCCTTCCCATGTGCATTTAGGCCCTGAAAGTCTCCAGCTTTACTCATAGACCACTACACTAGACTCCATAGTTCTTCTTACTCTCCCTTTCTATTTTCTCTCATGTTTTTTGGTCCTTCTTGGCCTAAGCCAAGCACTTAGGAGGTGCCTAACACCTCGGGAGTATGGCATGAGCATTTAAGGAGCCTCTGACATGTCGCCCACAGGCACTACACGCCGCCTCAAAATGGCGGTCTGACGCGCCGACGCCGTTCGAGTCTTATCACAACCTATCCCAGTCCAAGACTCAAAGAGCCTATAAACAGCTGCCTGTCCCCTATGCCGGAAGGTACAGAAGACATCCGACCGAACACGTGTCGAAATCTGAACGGGCTGGGCACTCCTATAAATACCAGGAAACACGTCCTGGCAAAGGGATCGGACCCTCTTTCCCTGAGAAAACACGCACAGGCAAGGCCATCTTTCCCCTAGTGTTCCTCCTTTATCTCCACTCAGGGCACTGACTTGGGCGTCGGAGGCTCCTCCCCGGAAAAACACTCTGGGGACCTCCTAACCCTATTTTTTGAGCATTTCAGGCACTCCCCTCTGGGAAACCTTTGCACCAGACGTTCTACCTCTCAGGAAGTCCCTCCCGAAGTCACAATGTCATATGATGAAGATGCTGCTGGGCATCAGCCTTAGTGCCAAAGACGAGTGAAAAAGGTGTCTCACCTGTGGCCCTTTGGGGTATCGTCCGATAACTCCATAGCACACTAGGAAGTTCTCCTGGCCACTTTCCCTTTGCTTCCCCCAACCTCTTTTTTAGTCCTTCTTTTTTGGTTCTGTTGGATACCTCTACTTGTCCGTTGCTCTGGGAATGAGCTACTGGTACGAAGTGCATTTTTATTCCAAGGTCGGTGATGAATTCTTGGAATCCCTTGTCCATAAATTAGGAACCATTATCGGCCACTATCACCCTCAGTATGGCAAATCTGCATACAATGTTCTTCCAGATGAATTTTTGTATCTCCTTTGCTGAAATGGTTGCTACGGGTTCTGCCTCAACCCATTTAGTGAAGTAATCCACTGCCACTACGCAGAACTTCACTCCTCCAGGTGCTGTCGGGAGTGGCCCGATGAGGTCTATGCCCCAAACTGCAAAGGGACAAAGGTAGTCTACCGCGGTTATCAATTCCGAGGGCAGCCTTTGGACGCTGCCGTGTCTTTGGCAATTGTCGCATTTTTGGACAAACTGCCTTGCGTCCTTTCTTAGGGTGGGCCAGAAGTACCCTTAACGGAGTATTATTCCCGCCAAGGCGTCAGTTCCATTATAGGAACGACAAGCCCCCTCGTGGACTTCTTCGAGAACTATCCTAGCGTCCTCTTCGCTGACACACCTTTGCAGCAGACTCGCATACCCCTATCGGTATAACTCTTCCCCAATTAGGAAATATCGTCCTAAATGTCTTCACACTTTTTCTGCTTCATGAGGATCATCGGGAAGCTCTGCGGTTGTAAGATACTTCTTTATAGGATCTTTCCACCCCTTTTCTGAGGTTGCTATACTTAGTGTCGCTATGCTCGGGTGGCTCAACACTTTGGTGAACCTTTTTGATTTAGCTAAGCTGTCCGCTTCGGTATTGTCTCAGTGAGGTACATTTTCAATATGTACTGTCTCGAACTCTTGGATAAGCTTTGATACAAATTCGTGATATTTTGCAAAGTCGGATCCTTCGCACTATAGTCCCCTGCCATCTGCCGCACCACTAGCTGGGAATCACTGTGGGCTTTTAGATTTCTTACACCAATCTTTCTAGCCAGGCGTAACCCTGCTATTAGAGCTTCATATTCTGCCACATTGTTGGTGACATTAAACCCAAATTTGATGGCTTTCATTACTTTTAGACCTTCGGGACTACAAATAATTACCCCAGCTCCCTGGTGTTTGGAGCTGGAAGCCCCATGTACAAACAGAGTCCATTCTGCCTCACTTTTACTGAGGTCTGATTGATCACCTTCGGTAACGGGTACTTCAGCAATGAAGTCCGCTAGAGCTTGGGCTTTTGTTGCTTTCCTTGGCTCATAAGTAATATCATACTCACCGAGCTCTATGCACCACTTGGAAAGCCTTCCCGAATGGTCTACTCTCTTCATGACATCCCGAAGAGGTAGGTTACTTCGGATAATAATGGGGTGAGCTTGAAAGTACGGATGCAGTCTCCTGCTTGCTAGCACCAAGGCATAGATAGCTTTTTGTAGTATGGGATACCTGACTTTGGCGCCATGCAGGGACTTGCTCACGTACTATACTGGCCATTGCTCCGCCCCCTCTTCCTTCACAAGAACCGAACTCAGTGCTTTTTCCGTAACAGAGAGGTATAGTACAAGGGGTTCTCCCTCTTGTGGTTGTCGAAGAGTGGGTTGATGAGCTAGATAAGCTTTGAGCTCTTCCCAGGCCTTTTGGCAATCCTCATTCCAAGGATGGTCATCGTTTCCAAGGTCACCACCATTTTTTGCTGCCTTGGTGAGGACCTTAAAGAATGCTCGGCAGTGATCCCCATACCAAGAAATGAACCTGCTAAGGGACATTATTCTCCCAGTGAGCCTTTGCACATCCTTTATTATAACAGGAGTTCGGAATTCAAGTAGCACTTTGACTTTTTCTGGGTTGGCATCGATACCTCTTTCCGATACCATAAATCCGAGGAACTTGCCCAAACTTACACCGAAGACACATTTTTTGGGATTGAGGCGAATTCTGAATGTTCTATGTTGGTGGAAAGTTTCCTCCAAATCTGCAATGTGACTGCTAGGCAATTTGCTGTTGACTATCATGTCATCAACATAGACTTCCATGTTTCTACCTATTTGGTCATTGAAGACCTTGTTCATTAGCCTTTGGTAGGTGGCTTCTGCATTTTTAAGCCTGAAGGGCATTTTGACGTAGCAATATGTACCGACTTCGGTAATGAAGGAGGTTTTTTCCTCATCTTTGGGGTCCATCCTGATTTGATGATACCTACTGAAGGCATCGAGGAAGCTCAGGAGTCCATATTCAGCGGTCGAGTCTACCAACTGATCTATTGGTGGGAGAGGATACGAATCTTTAGGGCAAGCATCATTTATGTTTCGGAAGTCAATGCACATTTGGAGCTTGTTGCTCCCTTCTTTCATGGCAATAAACACATTATTTAGCCATTTGGGGTATTTAACCTCCCTGATTATGCTCGCATCTATCAACTGCTGGACTTCGGTTTTGATGAAGTTGTTCTTGTGTGCCGAGAGGCTTTGCTATTTTTGGTGGATGGGTTTTGCCTTTGGGTTCATTTTAAGGCTATGCTATATTATGCGAGGGTCTACCCCAAGCATGTCTTTCGGTGAGTAGGCAAACAGACCTTTATTCATTAGTAGGAAAGATACAAGTTTTTCCTTGTCACATTCGGCCAATTTTTTCCCTATTTAGGTATTCCGGCCTGGGACAAGCTCTATTTCTTCCATTTCTATTTTTTCAGAATCTGCTATTCCTTCTTCTTTTGACTCTTCTGAGGGTGCGACCTTTGTTTCCGTAGTCTGTGCGCAGTTTGGCACTAGGGCGTTCCTTGCCTTGACAAACACCTTCCTCACCTCCCCCTGGTCGGTGAAGATCTTAACATCTCCATCCTTGGTGGCGAAAGTGACAATTAGGTATTTTACGTCCAGGCGGATGTGAAGGTTCCTTTGCGCTTGCCTCCCAAGAATGGCATTATATGACGAAGGGACATCTATGACGATGAACCTTGTCATTATAGAGGCAAATAGCTCATCTTTGTTGTTTGTTGAAGTTCCCCTTAGCATCAAATGGAGATTAATCCAGCCGAGGATGGGAAGTTCGGACGGTCTTACTCCAAAAGTAGGAGAAGTGACGGTCTTGAGGTCACCCCACAATATACCCAAACTCGATAGCAGGTGTGAAAATAGGACGTCCGCATTTGAACCGTCATCAAGCAGTACTCTCTTGATGTCCTAGCTTCCTATCCTTGCCATAACCAACAGTGGATCATCATGGGGAAATATGACGGTGGACCCATCTTTCTGAACAAGCTTTTTGGATGGGTCCCATATTCCATCACCGAAATCTCCCTAGCCTTTCTTTTCCTTTCCGCCGACGACAGTCCTATTGTGATCATTTGTATTACTCCTGCCGGGGGTGGCGGACGCCTTTTTAGACTTCAGTTCTAGCGTCTGTCGGAGTCATACTTCTCATCATCTCCTTTCTCCTTCTTTTCTCTCCTTCCCTTTGGGGAGGGCATCCGCAGGTAACGTCGAAGTTGACCTTGCTTCATCAGGGATTCAATGTACTTCCTTAGTTGGAAGTAGTCCTCGGTATCGTGCCCGTGGTCCCGATGGAATTGGCAAAATTTTTTCATGTTCTTTTTGTTGTCCGAGGTCATGGACTTCGGTCGTTGGATCTGAGCCCCTTGCCTTTCCATCGCCATAAGGATGTTCATCCTTGTGGTGTTCAAGGGAGTGAAAGCCAACGGCTTCTTTCCCTTGAGCTTCCGAGGTCGTCCCCCTAATTCGGTTGGGTAGCGAGTTTGCTGGTTTGGCCCCTCGGTGCGAATGTGATCAAATTTTGGGCCTCCCATTCTCAGTTCTTCAGCAGTGATGTGTTGCTCGGCCCTTCGGTAAAATTCACCAAGCGTGTCGTGGGGATCCTTGGAAAACTCATAGAACAACTGAGAGTTTCTCCGAAGTCCTCATGTCATGGCCAGGATATGTATTTCTGGTCTGAAGTCTAGGACACTTAAGGCTTCCAAGTTGAACCTTTCAACATAGTCACGAATGGTTTCTCCATTTTTCTACGCTATGTCAAACATTTGGACTGGCATCTTCGCCGTTGGTCGGCTTCTGATGAATTGCTATGTGAAGGCAGCAGACAACTCTTGGAACTCCATGATGGTTCCAGGAGCCAGTGAGTTGTACCATGCCATTACTGGTCCAGCAAGGGTGACCACAAAACATTTGCACAAGGTGGCATCATCAGCATTGTGCAATACCATGCTACATTTGTATTTGGTCAGATGAGCCTGGGGTCAGTCCAGCAATCGTAAGTCTCCAACCGAGGTACCCAAAAGTCACTCAGCATGGGTGCTTCGACCACCGCTTGGGCGAATGGTGATTCGTCACCATCGAAAGTTTATGACAACCTAGGCCAGACGAGCTTCCGAGCTACTTGCCTCTCAACTCTTTCTAGCCTCTTTAAAATTCTTTCCACGAGGAGTGTGGCACTGGGCTCTTCTTCCTGCTGTCTATAGGCCTCTGGGAATGAAGACTAACGTCACCTTTTTGGGGAGTGACTTTGACGCCGAGGAGATGGTGACTTTTCTTCGGGTGAAGAACTCCTTTGGCGGGGAGTTCTGGGTCATTTTGGCCCTACTTCTCCCGTAGGTCATGCCCTATGTCACACCCGGAAAGGGCTAAATGACTAAGTCCCTGGTTAAGTGGATTAGTGGCATAAAAAGTTTCCTAATTTGGAAACTTAGCCAATTAAATTGAGGAGACACAAAATTTATTTATGGAATAGGCATTAATGAGTGTTGGATACTTTAGGAATTATGCTTGGCTTAGGCCAAGAGTTTTGGTGATGTAAATGGTGGAAATTTAAGTTGAAGGACTCAATTATTCAAAGGAAAACTTTGTGGGAGGACTTAATTGAACAATTGAAGAAAGATGGAAGGCTAACGGAGGGATTTGGACATTATTGCATGGAATATAGTCCATGGCCGGCCATCCCCATTAATTGAATAAAAAATTGGCCTTCACTCACATTATTTAAATTGCCCACTTGGACTTGACCCCACCATCACCATAAACAAATATTTTGCCCATCATTTTTGACTAGTCTTTGTCTCCTACTTTACATTATTTAATTCTCCCCACCATCACTTGTCCAATCAATGCTTTAATGAGCAATTGACTAAATCTCCCCTTTTTCCATTCAAAAATTTGGCCATGCCATATAAATTAAACAAATGGGATGTTTTGATGGGACACCACTTTCTTCTGTCCAAGGATTATTGCATTTGACTAATTCTCCCCTTTGGAAATTCAAATGGCCGGCTACCTTGCATTTGGTTTGCATTTGGTGTTGCATTTGCTAGTAAATGGCCGCCCATCACCACTCCACCTCATTTTCACTCTCATTTCACATCTTTCACTCTCTCTCTAAGCCATACGCTCTCTCTTCTCTCAAAGTTTCGGCCATGAGTGTTCTTCCAAGCTTCACCTTCTTCCTTCACTCTACCATTCGGCCATGACTAGAAACACTCATCCTCACACATGCAAACACATTTTCTTAGTGATTTCATACTTCTAAACCCATTTAGAGCATGAATCAAGCAAGATGTTCAAGAAATCCCACTTGAAAGTTTTGGCCATATGGAGAAATTAGTGTTCTTGAGCTTTACTCATGAGCTCATGAGCATGCATGGCATTTCTAAGCCATGAGGAGCAAGAAAATAAAGGAGAACATCAAGGAAGAACAAGCTAAAATTTCGGCCAAAGAAAGGTTTTAAGTGAATCCAAGTTTTCTTGGTAGTTTCATGTGTTGAGCTAGATATTACTCTCTAATGTCTCGGCTATGTTGGATTTTTTCAAGGAAAAACTCTTGAAGATTCGGCCATGGAGGATTTTTAGTGTTCTTGAGCTCAACTCAAGTGCTCATGAACATGGATGGCGATTTTAAGCCATAAGAAGCAAAGAAATTGAGGAGAACTCCAAGAAAAGCAAGGATGGATTTTTGGCCATGAGTGTACATTGCATTTTGAGGCACAAAACCAGGTGTTCTTGGTGCCTTGAAGCTTGTATGGCCATTACAGGCAAGGAAACAAGCAAAAGATGCAAGGAAAAGCAATAAGTATATTCGGCCAAATGTGAATCTTGGCATGTATGTGCATTTTTCCAAGTGTTCTTGGTAGTAAAGATGTTCTTGTAAGGGTAAAAGGCCATAACCAAGAGTTGGATGCAAAAGGAGGAGTTTGGTAAGCAAAATCAAGCCATGGAAGATTCGGCCATGATGTGATTTTGATGTCTTGGCATGTTGGCCATGTGTAGCCATGTGTTCATGGCATCTTTGAATTACTAGAAGACATTTGGAACAAAAATAATAAAGAAAGAAAAGGAGGAATATATTCGGCCATGATGTGCTTTTGTGAAGTTGTGTGCAAAACCATGTGTTCATGGTACCTATGTAAATATAAAGATGAAATAAAGAGAAGTTTGGCCATAAGTGCCATTTTTTGTGGTTGTGTGTGTAATCCATGTGTTCATGGTATCTAGGTGTTCCTAGTAAAAAGTGAAGCCAAAATGGTAAAGGAAAGTGATGATAGATTCGGCCATAATGACAAGTTGGTGAAAAATTGGTGTTAGCCAAGTGTTCTTGGCATAAATGAGTCCTTAGAAAACATATGGGGCTAAATTGAGCAAAAGAAAGAAGTAATGGGGCTAATTGGGCCAAGAGTTAAATTTGAAGGCCCAAATTGAAGACCAAGTATTCTTGGTCCAAAAACTCTTAAATGGGCTATTTTGGGCCATAATGGTATTATTGGCAAATGGGCTAAAATCCTGGAAAAGGTTAATATGGGCCCAAACCCTGGAGAAGTTAAATGGGCCAAATCCTAAAAAGGTAAAATTGGGCCTAAATGTTAAGTTGGTCCAAGTCCAGAAAAGAAATTAAAAGGCCAAGTGGGCCTGAGGAATTAAAAGGCCGAGTGGGCCTGAAAAGATAAAAGGCCAAGTGGGCCTGAGTTAATTAAAAGGCCAAGCGGGCCTGGATTAATAAAAGGCCAAGTGGGCCTGAGTTCCAGAGAAGGCCAGTTGGGCCTGAGTTCCAGAACAGGCCAAGTGGGCCTGAGTTCCAGAAAAGGCCAGTTGGGCCTGAGTTCCAGAACAGGCCAAGTGGGCCTGAGTTCCAGAAAAGGCCAAGTGGGCCTGAACTCCAGAAAAGTGCAAATTGGGCCTGGATTTCCAGGAAAAGGCCAATGTAGGCCTGAGTTCACAGAAAATTGGGCCTCAGTTCACAGAAAGGCTAAGTGGGCCTTTACCTCCTTAAGTGAGGTTGAGTAAGTTAAACCAAGTATGCTTGGTAAATTATGGTTCTCTTGTTTAATGAAAAGCAATTAAGTAACTTGTTAGTATTTTGGGCTTTATAGGTCCATTAAGGCAAAGAGAGAGTTACAACAACAAACAAAGCAAAGCAAGGCAAAGACAATGAGCAAAAAGGTTACACAAATGTTGGTAAGAATCCCTATACTCACTTTCTCCATGGTATATTTTCCATGACCTTTCATTGTGAGTATTAGTGCCCCTATGTGATGGTCAAAGAACCAAGTGACCATAGGTGTGCATGACAGGGCTATGTGGTTGTTACTTTTTGTGAGGACTCATGATACTTTCTTAGTTGAATAATTGGGCACATAAGTGCATAATGGATGAGGTAGTGTTGCTTTGGCAACTATGGTTATGGTTTACTCATGAGTAATTAGCAAGCATTTAGGGCTAGGAATTGAGTTTGGCCAACTCAATTCCCAAGCTAAGGAGCGCTCAGTAGGTTATAAAAAATAAATGGCATGCCGGGATTAGTGGCATGGATTATGCTAATGCTTGCGATGCCCACAATGACATGGAACATGATGTTATGAGGACAGTGTTGTGTGTGTTGAGTTGCGTGCTTCTCTGAAATTGTTTGTGCATGCTGACCCATATTATTATTGTTATTGTTATTGTGCTATATCTTGTGTTTTCTTTGTTTTAGTGTTTTCCTTGGCAGGAACATGGAT
The DNA here is from genome assembly GCA_005392925.1 of Aquilaria sinensis. NCBI lineage: Eukaryota > Viridiplantae > Streptophyta > Magnoliopsida > Malvales > Thymelaeaceae > Aquilaria > Aquilaria sinensis. The sequence continues at coordinate 40,496 of SMDT01000461.1, forward strand.
TAATTGCCATTACATTCTTGGCACAAGTTTAGGCTTTGGAAGCCATATGATGACTTTGAAAGTCATGAGTTAATTACCTCACTAGGCATTGGATGCCGTCGGGATTCTTACTGAGTTTTATAACTCACCCGCCCTGATATATATTTTGTAGGTAATGGATTGCTTGAAGGGTCAAGCTAGGAGTACTGGAGTACTCGTTTTAAATTGCTAAAGGGTTGGGTATGTGTTTGGTATTGCTCATTATATTCATTTGACTCTAAGTGACTTATGTGGTATAGATTGCTTGGGAATCAAGCTAATGGTTTGGACTTCCTTGTGCAGGCTTATGGAGTTTAGAAGTTGTGGGAACAAGGTCTATTAAGCTGGAATGTGTTCCAGGTTATTATGAGTCGAGGTTTGGGTAGTATGAGAGCGTGGTCTGTAAAACCTGAACCTGGCTAATTAGAGACATATAGCATCCTTGGTACATTTTCTTTTCCAAGTAGGTGATGCTTTATTGTTGCCATTATGATCGTGATTAGCTTTGGATGATTATATGCCATGTTTGCATGGTTTTATGCAGATGGAATGCCATGATGGATATTCATGTTATGTGTACTAGACTTGGCTGATGCTCATGGACATATAAATGTGTTTTCAAACTTGAAATGAGATGGGCTTCTTGGTTGCCATGCATTGGATTAGTACACTTGATGGACACACATTCTATGCACTTAATGGTTTAAGTGTATGCTTTACTTGTATTACAAGTGTAATTAGTTGAGTATGTGCATCTAAGGAAAGATTTCCAGTGAATCTGGATATGCATGGATATTGTTGCCTAGTTGTTGAGATGGCATCTAAAGACTTGTGTGTGTAACTGGCTAAGTGGTAAAGTCCATAAATGGAACACTAGAATTCCACATAGGTATTAGCTCGTTCCTGAAGAGCACCCTGACAACACATTGAAAGTATTTAAGTAACAAGCTAGTACCAGAATAGATCCTGGAGTCACGCCGTAGGTGCTCATAATATTTAATTAAGCCCTTCCGTTTAAGTAACTTCCGCTGCATTACTCTGATAATCGAGCCTAGGTGGGCCAGGGGCAGTTTGGGGCATGAAAGTTTTTTTGGTATCAGAGCATGATTATTTTAAAGGACCAGTGTTCTGGTCATTAATTGTTATAGTATAGACCTGTTCCCACGTAGGAAGTCCAGTAGGTTGAGTCACTTATGAATATTGAGCATATATGTGTATTGTGCCTTGCTTTGTTGTTGTGAACAGGATGAGAACCAGGAATGTGAATAGAGGCCCAAAGTAAATATGCTGGTTATGAGGCAATGAAAAAAAATGAATATGCTGGCTATGTGCCATAGAAAAATGAATATGCTGGCTATGTGCCAAAGGGAATGAATATCCTGGCTTTGTGCCAGAGGTAATAAGTACTGGCTTTGTGCCCGAAGCCCAAGTTGGGGCTAATGAGCCATTGAGGTGATGATTACTGGGCCTTGATGCCCAGATTGTTACTGGGTCATGATACCCAGAGGAAATATTGGAAGCAATGCCGGAGTTGTGCTAGTAATTGAGCATTCAGACCAGAGAAAGGGATCAGATGTAAGTCCCAGAATGTGCTGGGCAATAAAGAGAATTAACAGTGAAAAGAAGGTTAGAACGAGAAAAGCCATGACAACAGGTCAAGTATAAGTCCCATAACTTGCTGGGCAATAAAGAGGACTAACAATGAGGAGAAGGTCAGACAGAGAATATATGCTAGATCAAACCAGTGGAATTGGTACCGATGGCAATGAAAGAAGAAAGTTCAAGAGCAAAGGAACTGGACATGAAGATAATTTAAGGGCATACCCGAAAGGGATGCCTGATACTGGAAATACAGGAAAGCTCATAACAGATGAGAATAGGGGAAAGAGAATCCCCAAGGCAAACAGGAAAAACATTAGTCCATCCTAAAGATGATTTGCATACAGAAGTACCTGAGATGCAGACAGAGGCCTATAAGTTTAGTTTGGCCCAAGAGCTGAACGCCAGGTTATAAGTACCTGGATTCAACAGAGTTTCGATAATTGGATATGTTCCACAGTATAAGGAACAAGAGTTCAAGAAACAAACCGGGAATGTACCTAGTAGTAGAAATGGACCCTGAAAGAGCAATCACAGAAAGAGGATGAGAGATGAGACCAGCAGGAAGCTGGAGCCATCTAGAAAGAGAAGCAGATGATGCTTGGTGCTTAAGCCAAGAGAGGATAATAAAAGTAGCCCACAGGGAAAATCTTGAGAAGCCTTGGGAATACCAGCAGAATGTAAAAAGGGGTTTCCAGAAAGATAGATGATCAAGGCTTGGTGCTTAAGCCAAGAAAGAGATAACAACAGGGAAAAGAAGATAGCTCAATATGGACCTTCGGGCAAGAATCAAGGAAGATTCATGGCCAAGAGCCATGCTACAGAATCAGAAATGGTTGTTTTATAAGCTTCACCCATAGTTACTGGGTAAAGGGCTATACTATTAGGAAAGGAAGGCAGAAGACCCCGAGAGGTTAATGACAGAGGGCAATTGCCATGAAGGGCAAAACATGCCCCATCTTCATTGGAGAGACTAGAATTGCCATAAAGAGGCTAGCTGTGCCTCCAGCAATGCATATTTTGATCCATGGACTGAAATATAAATTATGGATCAGGGCACCAGTATGCCGGGAGCAGGAAGAGACAAATTAAGGATACTGGAAGAGTATTCCAGATTGAGACTTCAAGAAAAGCATAAGGGGACCATGAAGTCAAAAAGAGCTAAAGATGCTGATGAAGAAATGGACCAGGTCAAGATTGGGTTAGAAAGACCCTGAGAGGTAACATTTTATTTGACAGTTATGAAATATCAGCTTTAATTTGATATTAGTGCGTTATTGTATACTGCCAAGTTAGTCAAGGCAATGAATTGATGAATGACAGAAGTATGCACTGAAGTGTGCCTGGTTAGAAATACCAGGAATGAATTGATGGGAAATAATACTGTTGCCCACCCCAGAAATGGATATGGTGGGAATGAGCCTGAAAGGCAGACCGCTCACAATGAACATAGTTTGGCTACTGAGCCAAATACCAGGTTTTAAGTGCCTAGACCCAACAAGGATATGTAGGAAAGAATGTGAAAGTTACCAAGAAGGAGTTTGCTGAAGGCCAGGAACATTTACCTGGAAAGCATTGTGCTTTATGTGGAAGAGAAAGATGGACCTCGAACTTGGATATTTCCAGCCGAGAGTCAGAGGAAAAAGTGTCTCAAAGACAACTTTCAGGACCAAAAGTCGTCACTTTGAGTACGCGGTGATGCCATTTGGGCTCACTAGTAATGACATATAGGTGTGCTCAAGAGATGAAAAGCGCATAAGGAGCACCTAAGAGTGGTGCTAAGCTTGTTAAATGACAGGAGTTGAATGGCAAACTGAGTGCCAACTCTGGGCTAAGGAAATTGAAATCCTCGGACAGTTGATTAATAAGCAGGGTTTAGCTGTTGATCCCGAGAAGGACTTTAAGTTATCTTGGAATGGAAGCAACCTCAGTATGAGGGATTCATGAAGAAAATTGACTATAGCCCAATACTGGTTTTACCAGACCCTACTAAGAAATATCAGTTATTCACTGATGAGATGGGCTGAGTCTTAGAAAAAGGAAACAAGCTATGACTTGTGGATCAAGGCAAGTAAGACCTTATGAGGAGAGTTATCCAGTATATAATCTGGAGTTGACAAAGAGAATTGAAATCTTGAGAGAGAATAATGGATATTTATATGGCCAAGGAAGGGGGCTACTTGACAATTAAGGTAGTCTACCAGTGTTCTGGTAACAAACTACGGGCTACATGAGGAGGATATTTTTGACTCTTAGGAAATTTGGAGGACCAAATTTCTTAAGGGGGGGAGTATTGTTACACCCGGAAAGGGCTAAATGACTAAGTCCCGGGTTAAGTGGATTATTGGCATAAAAAGTTTCCTAATTTGGAAACTTAGCCAATTAAATTGAGGAGACACAAAATTTATTTATGGAATGGGCATTAATGAGTGTTGGACACTCTAGGAATTATGCTTGGCTTAGGCCAAGAGTTTTGGTGATGTAAATGGTGGAAATTTAAGTTGAGGGACTCAATTATTCAAAGGAAAAGTTTGTGGGAGGACTCAATTGAACAATTGAAGAAAGATGGAAGGCTAACGGAGGGATTTGGCCATTATTGCATGGAATATAGTCCATGGCCGGCCATCCCCATTAATTGAATAAAAAATTGGCCTCCACTCACATTATTTAAATTGCCCACTTGGACTTGACCCCACCATCACCATAAACAAATATTTTGCCCATCATTTTTGACTAGTCTTTGTCTCCTACTTTACATTATTTAATTCTCCCCACCATCACTTGTCCAATCAATGCTTTAATGAGCAATTGACTAAATCTCCCCTTTTTCCATTCAAAAATTTGGCCATGCCATATAAATTAAACAAATGGGATGTTTTGATGGGACACCACTTTCTTCTGTCCAAGGATTATTGCATTTGACTAATTCTCCCCTTTTGAAATTCAAATGGCCGGCTACCTTGCATTTGGTTTGCATTTGGTGTTGCATTTGCTAGTAAATGGCCGCCCATCACCACTCCACCTCATTTTCACTCTCATTTCACATCTTTCACTCTCTCTCTAAGCCATACGCTCTCTCTTCTCTCTAAGTTTCGGCCATGAGTGTTCTTCCAAGCTTCACCTTCTTCCTTCACTCTACCATTCGGCCATGACTAGAAACACTCATCCTCACACATGCAAACACATTTTCTTAGTGATTTCATACTTCTAAACCCATCTAGAGCATGAATCAAGCAAGATGTTCAAGAAATCCCACTTGAAAGTTTTGGCCATATGGAGAAATTAGTGTTCTTGAGCTTTACTCATGAGCTCATGAGCATGCATGGCATTTCTAAGCCATGAGGAGCAAGAAAATCAAGGAGAACATCAAGGAAGAACAAGCTCAAATTTCGGCCAAAGAAAGGTTTTAAGTGAATCCAAGTTTTCTTGGTAGTTTCATGTGTTGAGCTAGATATTACTCTCTAATGTCTCGGCTATGTTGGATTTTTGCAAGGAAAAACTCTTGAAGATTCGGCCATGGAGGATTTTTAGTGTTCTTGAGCTCAACTCAAGAGCTCATGAACATGGATGGCGATTTTAAGCCATAAGAAGCAAAGAAATTGAGGAGAACTCCAAGAAAAAGCAAGGATGGATTTTTGGCCATGAGTGTACATGGCATTTTGAGGCATGAAACCAAGTGTTCTTGGTGCCTTGAAGCTTGTATGGCCATTCCAAGCAAGGAAACAAGCAAAAGATGCAAGGAAAAGCAATAAGTATATTCGGCCAAGTGTGAATCTTGGCATGTATGTGCATTTTTCCAAGTGTTCTTGGTAGTAAAGATGTTCTTGTAAGTGTAAAAGGCCATAACCAAGAGTTGGATGCAAAAGGAGGAGTTTGGTAAGCAAAATCAAGCCATGGAAGATTCGGCCATGATGTGATTTTGATGTCTTGGCATGTTGGCCATGTGTAGCCATGTGTTCATGGAATCTTTGAATTACTAGAGGACATTTGGAACAAAAATAATAAAGAAAGAAAAGGAGGAATGTATTCGGCCATGATGTGCTTTTGTAAAGTTCTGTGCAAAACCATGTGTTCATGGTACCTATGTTAATATGAAGACGAAATAAAGAGAAGTTTGGCCATAAGTGCCATTTTTTGTGGTTGTGTGTGTAATCCATGTGTTCATGGTATCTAGGTGTTCCTAGTAAAAAGTGAAGCCAAAATGGTAAAGGAAAGTGATGATAGGTTCGGCCATAATGACAAGTTGGTGAAAAATTGGTGTTAGCCAAGTGTTCTTGGCATAAATGAGTCCTTAGAAAATGTATGGGACTAAACTGAGTAAAAGAAAGATGTAACAGGGCTAATTGGGCCAAGAGTTAAATTTGAAGGCCCAAATTGAAAACCAAGTATTCTTGGTCCAGAAACTCTTAAATGGGCTATTTTGGGCCATAATGGTGTTATTGGAAAATGGGCTAAAATCCTGGAAAAGGTTAATATGGGCCCAAATTCTGGAGAAGTTAAATGGGCCAAATCTTGAAAGGGTAAAATTGGGCCTAAATGTTAAGTTGGTCCAAGTCCAGAAAAGAAATTAAAAGGCCAAGTGGGCCTGAGGAATTAAAAGGCCGAGTGGGCCTGAAAAGATAAAAGGCCAAGTGGGCCTGAGTTAATTAAAAGGCCAAGCGGGCCTGGATTAATAAAAGGCCAAGTGGGCCTGAGTTCCAGAGAAGGCTAGTTGGGCCTGAGTTCTAGAACAGGCCAAGTGGGCCTGAGTTCCAGAAAAGGCCAAGTGGGCCTGAACTCCAGAAAAGTGAAAATTGAGCCTGGATTTCCAGGAAAAGGCCAATGTAGGCCTGAGTTCACAGAAAATTGGGCCTCAGTTCACAGAAAGGCTAAGTGGGCCTTTACCTCCTTAAGTGAGGTTGAGTAAGTTAAACCAAGTATGCTTGGTAAATTATGGTTCTCTTGTTTAATGAAAAGCAATTAAGTAACTTGTTAGTATTTTGGGCTTTATAGGTCCATTAAGGCAAAGAGAGAGTTACAACAACAAACAAAGCAAAGCAAGGCAAAGACAATGAGCAAAAAGGTTACACAAATGTTGGTAAGGATTCCTATACTCACTTATTACATGGTACATTTCCATAAATTTCATAGTGAGTATTAGTGCCCCTATGTGATGGTCAAAGAACCAAGTGACCATAGGTGTGCATGACAGGGCTATGTGGTTGTTACTTTTTGTGAGGACTCATGATACTTTCTTAGTTGAATAATTGGGCACATAAGTGCATAATGGATGAAGTAGTGTTGCTTTGGCAACTATGGTTATGGTTTACTCATGAGTAATTAGCAAGCATTTAGGGCTAGGAATTGGGTTTGGCCAACTCAATTCCCAAGCTAAGGAGCGCTCAGTAGGTTATAAAAAATAAATGGCATGCCGGGATTAGTGGCATGGATTATGCTAATGCTTGCGATGCCCACAATGACATGGAACATGATGTTATGAGGACAGTGTTGTGTGTGTTGAGTTGCGTGCTTCTCTGAAATTGTTTGTGCATGCTGACCCATATTATTATTGTTATTGTTATTGTGCTATATCTTGTGTTTTCTTTGTTTTAGTGTTTTCCTTGGCAGGAACATGGATTAATTGCCATTACATTCTTGGCACAAGTTTAGGCTTTGGAAGCCATATGATGACTTTGAAAGTCATGAGATAATTACCTCACTAGGCATTGGATGCCGTCGGGATCCTTACTGAGTTTTATAAACTCACCCGCCCTGATATACATTTTGTAGGAAATGGATTGCTTGAAGGTCAAGCTAGGAGTACGGGAGTACTCATTTTAAATTGCTAAAGGGTTGGGTATGTGATTAGTATTGCTCATTATATTCATTTGACTCTAAGTGACTTATGTGGTATAGATTGCTTGGGAATCAAGCTAATGGTTTGGACTTCCTTGTGCAGGCTTATGGAGTTTAGAAGTTGTGGGAACAAGGTCTATTAAGCTGGAATGTGTTCCAGGTTATTATGAGTCAAGGTTTGGGTAGTATGAGAGCGTGGTCTGTAAAACCTGAACCTGGCTAATTAGAGACATATAGCATCCTTGGTACATTTTCCTTTCCAAGTAGGTGATGCTTTATTGTTGCCATTATGATCGTGATTAGCCTTGGATGATTATATGCCATGTTTGGATGGTTTTATGCAGATGGAATGCCATGATGGATATTCATGTTATGTGTACTAGACTTGGCTGATGCTCATGGACATAAAAATGTGTTTTCAAACTTGATAATGAGATGGGCTTCTTGGTTGCCATGCATTGGATTAGTACACTTGATGGACACACATTCTATGCACTTAATGGATTAAGTGTATGCTTTACTTGTATTACAAGTGTAATTAGTTGAGTATGTGCATCTAAGGAAAGATTTCCAGTGAATCTGGATATGCATGGATATTGTTGCCTAGTTGTTGAGATGGCATCTAAAGACTTGTGTGTGTAACTGGCTAAGTGGTAAAGTCCACAAATGGAACACTAGAATTCCACATAGGTATTAGCTCGTTCTTAAAGAACGCCCTGACAGCACATTGAAGGTATTTAAGTAACAAGCTAGTACCAGAATAGATCCTGGAGTCACGCCGTAGGTGCTCATAATATTTAATAAAGCCCTTCCGTTTAAGTAATTTTCGCTGCTTTACTCTGATAATCGGGCCCAGGTGGGCCAGGGGCTGTTTGGGGCATGACACCCTAGGGGGTACATTTTTGGTTGAGGACTTATCGCGTTGATCCCCGTTTCCCGAACTCCGGTGAGTTGACCTAGGACTCTTCTCTTGGTGAAGTACTGGTGAAGAGGGCCTTCGACCCGAAGTTGGCTATGGCCATCTTTAGTCTAACTGCTGCGTCATTTCGGCGACGACGGAGCACTGGAACTCACGTAGGAAGCCTATAGCAATCGTCAGAGGCAGCTCTTCCTCAGGCAAGGAAGTCCCTGCTGCAGTTTGCTCGGTTGCAGGTTGAACCTCTAGCGCAGATGAGGACTTCGGAAGTCCCTTGTCCTTAGAACGCCGAGTTTCAATGACGGCAACCTGGGGGTGGTTTCCCATAGACAGCGGCAAATAATGCCATATTGCATCTTCGTTGTGTGACATGGTGAGACCAGAAGGGGCTTTAAGTGAGGAAGAACGTCTGAAGTGGAGATTTCCTAGAAGAATCTGCTTGAAACGCTCAGAAAAATAATGGTTAGGAGGTTCCTGGAGTCTTTTTCCAGGGGGAGTCTCCAACGCCCAAGTCAGTGTTTTGGAGGTGGAGAGAAAGTAGTAAATGAAGAGGTTTGCACTTTAGAGTCCAATCCCTTTAACCTGGGGTGCTTACCAAATATTTATAGAAGGGTGAACAGTAGAAGTCCGCTTGACGTGGCCGGCCCAGATTATGACACGTGTTCAGTCAGATACGATCCGCATCTTCGGGGAGGAGGTGTTACACCCGAAAATTTGTTAATTGATGAAGTCCCGGGTTAAGTGGATTAGTGGCATAAAAAGTTTCCTAATTTGGAAACTTAGCCAATTAAATTGAGGAGACATGGAATTAATTAATGAATGGGCATAAAAGAGTATTGGACACTCTTGGAATAAACTTGCCTAAGGCCAAGAGAAATGGTGATAAAATGGTGGAAACTTAAGTTGAGGGACTCAATTATTCAAAGGAAAAATTTGTGGGAGGACTCAATTGAACAATTGAAGAAAGGTGGAGGGCCAAAGGAGGGATTAGACCATTTTGCATGGCATTTTAAGCCATGGCCGGCCATCCCATGATTTTTTCCATTTAAAATGGCCATATAAGCCTCCACTTGCATTATTTAAATGATTCCACCAACCTTGTCCCCCACCTGCACATATTTAATTATATGTTGACTATTCTTGTACCCCACTTGCCATATAATATAATGTATTGACTATTCTTTGTCTCCCACCTTACATTATTTAATCTCCCCACCATCACTTGTCCAATCAATAATTTACTGGCCATTTGACTTATTCTCCCCCATTTTGAATCCTATGGCCGCCACCCGCCTTGTATTTGCATTTGGCATACACTTTCATTTCATTTCCCTTTATTAAGAATTGTTTTGATGGCGTTGGGTTGGCCATCGTTTGTGTTCCCGCCGTGGCTCCACGACGGGGGTAACAGGGACCTCCTGAGGAATGTCGTGCGTGGCCGTCCGGTGATGGATGCCGGTGGCCGAAAAAGATTTCCGGTGCTGGAGAGAGCCTGAAAATGGGATGCCCCCAAGTAGTCCGGCCTGAAACATACAGACAATAGGGGTTAGGAGGTCCCCGGAGTGGTTTTCTGGGGAGGAGCCTCCGACGCCCAAGTCAGTGCCTCTAAATGACAAAGAATAAGCACAAAATAGATTTGCCGGGCGTATTTCTCTGGCATGCACATAAGGGGAAGAATTTCGCCGGAGGCGCTTTTCTGGCATGTTTAGAGAGAAAAGAGAAGGCTATAACTCTGGAGCCCTCCAAAAGGTCTCATGTTCTCTCTTTTTCTCAAGAGTCTTTTCTGCTGTAAATAGGGGAAAATGAGCCCCTCTGATTGTGACACGTGTATGGACGGATGCCATCCGTACCTCTAAGCAGAAAAAGGGGCCAGCCGTATGCAGGCTTTCTTGGGCGGTGATTTGTCGAGAATCGTGTCTCAATGTGCCAGAGCACGGACTACAGTGGCCTGTCAGAATGCTTGAGGTCAACGTCTAGTGCGTACGGGCGAACATGTCAGAGACTCCTTTGCATCACCCATTGCTCATCCGAGGTCCCTTCGGCCGACGCTACTTTTCAGGGGGACGAACAGGGACCTCTCCCCAGGGTGATACCGTCTCTCCGGGGTTACCTACTCTTCCGAGGTCGGTTCGTTCATCCTCTGATGGAGAGGCGATATGGCAATTTTCTGAGGTTGGTACGATGGGGCTTCCGAGGTCATATATGTCAGGCGTGTGGCCCTCTCCTCCGAAGTTAGTGGTCAGGGCGATAGCACTTCGGCTATCATGTTTGTTGGCTCTAAGACACCCCATTGTTTATTCTTTCCATAATGGCCGACCACCTTGCATTTGGTTTGCATTTGGATTTGCATTTCTCCTTCATTTTCTAGTAAATGGCCGCCCATCATTACTCAACCTCATTTTTCATTTCATTTCACTCACATCTCTCTCTCTCTCTCTAAGCCATACGCTCTCCCTTCTCTCTAGAACTTACACATCCGGCCATGGTTCTTTCTCCTAGCTTCCATCATCCTCTTCTTCATCTAAGTCTCGGCCTATCCAGAAAATACATATTCTCACACATGCAAACATGATTTCATAGTGATTCAAGGTTCTAAACCCATCTAGAGCATGAATCAAGCAAGATGTTCAAGAAAACACTCTTGGAAGTTTCGGCCATATGGAGAAATTAGTGTTCTTGAGCTTCACTCATGAGCTCATGAACATGCATGGTGTTTCTAAGCCATGAGGAGCAAGAAAATCAAGGAAAACTTCAAGGAAGAACAAGCTCAAAATTCGGCCAAAGAAAGGTTGTAAGTGAACCAAGTTTTCTTGGTGATTTTATGTGTTTTTGAGCTAGATATTGCTCACTAATGTCTCGGCCATGTTGGATTTTTGCTAGAAAAACTCTTGAAGATTTGGCCATGGAGGATTTTTAGTGTTCTTGAGCTCAACTCAAGAGCTCATGAACATGCATGGTGATTTTAAGCCATGAGAAGCAAAGAAATTGAGGAGAACTCCAAGAAATGCAAGGGTGAAGGTTCGGCCAAGTGTGAATCTTGGCATGTATGTACATTTTCCCAAGTATTCTTGGTAATAAAAATGTTCTTATGAACAAACAAGGTGTTAGCCAAGAAATGGAGGTAAAAAGAGAAGATTTTGTAAGCTAAACAAGAAAGTGTACATTCGGCCATGTCTTGTTTAGTGTGACTTGACATTTTAGCCATGGTATTCTTGGCATTTTTGGGTTCTTTGATGTATGTGGACCAAAGCATCAAAGAAAGAAATAAAGAGAAGTTTCGGCCTTAGTGCCATTTTTGGTGGTTATGTGTGTAAACCATGTGTTCATGGTATCTAGGTGTTCCTAGTAAAAAGTGAAGCCAAAATGGTAAAGAAAAGGTGAATGATGAATTCGGCCATGATGACAAGTTTGTGAAAAATTGGTGTTAGCCAAGTATTCTTGGCATAAATGGTCCTTAGAAAACTTGTGGGACTAAATTGAACAAAAGAAGGAAATAATAGGGCAAATTCGGCCAAGAGATAAATTTGAAGGCCCAAATTGAAAACCAAGTGTTCTTGGTGGTAAATGGTCCAGAAACTCCTAAATGGGCTATTTTGGGCCATATTGGTAAAATTGGCAAAATGGGCTAAATTGCCTAAATGGGCTTCATTGAATTAGACTTGGATAGAGAAGTTGGGCCAAGTCCAGAAAAGAAATAAAACGCCAAGTGGGCATGAGAAAATAAAAGGCCAAGTGGGCCTGAGAAAATAAAAGGCTAAGCGGGCCTGAGAAAATAAAAGGCCAAATGGGGCCTGGGAAAGAATAAAAGGCCAAGTGAGCCTGAATTCAGAGAAAGGGCAAGTTAGGCCCAAATTCAGAGAATAAAGGCCAAGTTGGGCCTAGGATTAAAGGAAAGGCCAGTTGGGCCTAAGTTTCAAGAAGTGGGCCTCAAGTTCAGAAAAAGGCAGAATTGGGCCTTACCTCCTTAAGTAGAGGTTGAGTAAGTTAAACCAAGTATGCTTGGTAAATTATGGTTCTCTTGTTTAATAGAAAGCAAATTATTAACATGCTAGATGTTTTGGGCTTATAGGTCCATTAAGGAAAAGATAAGTTCCAACAACAACAGAGCAAAGAAAGGCAAGGACAATGAGCAAAGGTTGCAAAATTTAAGTAAGGATTCCTATACTCACTTATTACATGGTACATTTCCATAAATTTCATAGTGAGTATTAGTGCCCCTATGTGATGGTCAAAGAACCAAGTGACCATAGGTGTGCATGACAGGGCTATGTGGTTGTTACTTTTTGTGAGGACTCATGATACTTTCTTAGTTGAATAATTGGGCACATAAGTGCATAATGGATGAGGTATCGTTGCTTTGGCAACTGTGGTTCTGAATAATTGGGCACATAAGTGCATAGTGGGTGAAGTAGTGTTGCTTTGGCAACTATGGTTATGGTTTACTCATGAGTAATTAGCAAGCATTTAGGGCTAGGAATTGAGTTTGGCCAACTCAATTCCCAAGCTAAGGAGCGCTCAGTAGGTTATAAAAATAAATGGCATGCCGGGATTAGTGGTATGGATTATGCTAATGCTTGCGATGCCCACGATGACATGGAACATGATGTTATGAGGACAGTGTTGTGTGTGTTGAGTTGCGTGCTTCTCTGAAATTGTTTGTGCATGCTGACCCATATTATTATTGTTATTGTTATTGTGTTATATCTTGTGTTTTCTTTGTTTTAGTGTTTTCCTTGGCAGGAACATGGATTAATTGCCATTACATTCTTGGCACAAGTTTAGGCTTTGGAAGCCATATGATGACTTTGAAAGTCATGAGTTAATTACCTCACAAGGCATTGGATGCCGTTGGGATTCTTACTGAGTTTTATAAACTCACCCGCCCTGATATACATTTTGTAGGAAATGGATTGCTTGAAGGTCAAGCTAGGAGTACCAGAGTACTCATTTAAATTGCTAAAGGGTTGGGTATGTGATTAGTATTGCTCAATCTATTCATTTGACTCTAAGTGACTTATGTGGTATACATTGCTTGTGAATCAAGCTAATGGTTTGGACTTCCTTGTGTAGGCTTATGGAGTTTAGAAGTAATGGGAACAAGGTCTATTAAGCTGGAATATGTTCCAGGTTGTTATGAGTCGAGGTTTGGGTAGTATGAGGGCGTTGTCTGTAAAACCTGAATCTGGCTAATTAGAGACATATAGCATCCTTGGTACATTTTCCAAGTAGATGATGCTTGTTTGATGCACATTGTGTTCATGATTAGCTCTAGATGATTTTTGATGGAATGCCATGATGGATGATTATGTTATGTGTACTAGACTTGGCTAAATGCTCATGGACATATAAATGTGGTTTTCAAACTTGAAATGAGATGGGCTTCTTGGTTGCCATGCATTGGATTAGTACACTTGATGGACACACATTCTCTGCACCTAATGGATTAAGTGTATGCTTTACTTGTATTACAAGTGTAATTAGTTGAGTATGTGCATCTAAGGAAAGATTTCCAGTGAATCTGGATATGCATGGATATTGTTGCCTAGTTGTTGAGATGGCATCTAAAGACTTGTGTGTGTAACTAGCTAAGTGGTAAAGTCCACAAATGGAACACTAGAATTCCACATAGGTATTAGCTCATTCCTGAAGAGCACCCTGACAACACATTGAAAGTATTTAAGTAACAAGCTAGTACCAGAATAGATCCTGGAGTCACGCCGTAGGTGCTCATAATATTTAATAAAGCCCTTCCGTTTAAGTAACTTTCGCTGCATTACTTTGATAATCGGGCCCAGGTGGGCCAGGGACAGTTTGGGGCATGACAGGAAGGAAGCATCTAGCTGACCACAGGCCGCCTGGCCAGGAGCCTAGGCCGCGCGAGGGTGGCGTGTCAGAGCGTCTCTGCAGGCGACATGTCAGAGCATGTCAGGGGATGTGTCAGAGGCTCCCTAATTGCTTCTGCCATATTGCCGAGGTCCGTTTGGTATAAGAAGGCTTTTTGGAGCGAGAGAACTATCTCCCGAGGTTACTTAAGTATCCTAGGAATATCCTTGCTGAGGGTGGCCCTATTTGGGGATGCCCTTTGCTAGCGAGGATGGTTCGGTTTTCTTACCGAGGTTGGCACTGTCGTCCCCAGGGAAGAATTACCGAGGTCGAATGTGAGGGGCCGGACATCCTTCTTCCCGATGTTGGTGCCTTTCCTTCCGAGGGTGGTGCCTTACCCGAGCTTGGGGGTTTGAAAGGTGATAGGCACTTCGGCTATCATTATGTTTGGTAAAAAGAAATGACTTCGAGAAAGAAAGTCAAAGGGCTTTGGGAAAAGAAAACAAGTTTGAACACTAGAAAAAATAGAAATGGAAGAAACCAAGGGACCTCAGAAAGGAAAACCCACCGAAGCTTTTGCCGAAGTTGAGATTGGTGGACGCCGTTGTAAAAGCTCACTGGAAATCGCTCCGCCGCTTGCACCACCGCAGAAAAGAAAGAAAGGCTTGAGAGCAAACGAGAGCAGGACAGAAGCAAAAGAAAGCAAGTGAGAGGTATTAGGGGAAGGAAGGTTTATATAGACCGAAGGGGGGTAGGCAAATCATCGCCATAATTACCCCTCAAAGGCAAAAAGATGCGGTTGGTGTAATCGACACAACTATCCCTTAATCACCACGTGATACGTGTCGTCCAACACAGGAAATGAGGGCACTCCTTCTGACACCATGAAAACCTAGGCACGCATATCTGAAGTGATGTGCTTGATTACGAGACGTGACGGTCCACTGACCTGTAGTAGAAAAATAAAAAAGGAATGCAAACCTCGAAACCACCAAGGGACTAGCTAGGGGGCAAGGAGTGACACTCACATGCTACCTCAGCTGAGAAGGCACACCTACAGGAGATGAAGTGTTTCCTACACAGCTTCTACAATGAGTCCCATGAAGTGCCCTCAAAGATTCTACTTACCGAAGTCTCCACTTTTGTCAGGTTCATTCCCCAGTGCTTGGCCCAGGCAAAGAAAAAAGAATGCTATGGAAACATGAAAGACTTGTTTCAGCATGGGAATATTGGTGTCTGTGCTAATTTTAGAACTTTCGGGTTCTAAATGCACAAAGAAAAATGGCCATGAAGTTGTGGCATGGAAATAAATGTGAGGGACTTTAATAAAATTGAGAGAAGTGATGTGTGTGCTAAACCAAGAAGTTTCGGGGTCCAATTGCACATAGAAAATAGATATGTGGCCAATGCCAAGAAACAAAACTTGAAGGTCACTTTGAGCACTCTTTCGGGTGCTAAATATGGCACTATGGGGCATGGATGCATTGCATTGCACCATGCAAAAACTTGTCATGACCGAGAAGCAAGTTAAGCCCATTTTGAGGCCATGTGGCTTACATCCGGTTAATGCTTGCTTCCACCCATCAAACAAGCCATCATTTCAATTTTAGTTTCGGCTTAACCGAGTTCATTGTGTTCTTGAGAGCAAAGGATGTTTTGCTACCGATGCTACCGAGTCCATGCCAAATTCGTGATGAATTGAAGCTTGGACACAAAATCAAGCTTGGAATCTTCACTTTCGGCATTAGGCGACCTAAAAGTTCAAGTAAAAGCTTGGGTTTTGAAGTTACAAGAGGAGGCTGAGACATTCAAGCTTGGGATTAAGGTAGATATTCCACAAATTAGTTGAATGCATGGTATAGATGTTGGGTTTCAGGAGCCAAACAGTGCAGTGGAATTTAACCGAAACCCTCCAGGATCCAAGTGAAACGGGGTAAACCGGGTGTTCAAAAATTTTCATACCTAATTTTCGGTTGAGATCTCTCACTCAACTGTAGAGTCGAATTACAAAACCTGAACAGTTGACATGTTCAAGCTCTCTATGGTATCCACACGAGCCTCTCGGGATCACCACGCTTCCACCACGTCCCGGCAGATGCGTTTCTCTTGCACTCGTAGTGCTAGCTTGCGTCCTCCAAGGAATTGCAAGAGAAGAGTGTGGCTGTCCTTTTTGGAGGCTAGGGCAAGGAGACCTGCGAATTTCTCACTTAAAAGTTGTATTTATAGTGAGACTCAACTTCCAGGCCTAATGGGTTTCAAAGCCCTAATCCAATTAGGATTTAATTTCGGGCTTAATAATGGCTCAACTCTTTGGCCCATTATTAATACAAAATTAAAGTGAAACCATAACCCAAATAATTAGCCCATGCACTCTAATGATCCAAATAGCTCTATGTGTGCGACCCAATAGGCTCTTATCACGTTAGCAATGATCATAAATCACATTTATGATGATAAGCAATGAGCGGTGTCTAGCAACACATCATTGCTACCCAAGTGACAAGATTGTCGATGATTCGACTATACCTTTATGATCATAACCGATATATGCCATTGTCCTTTTGTCCAAGATATCAAGACTAAGCACGAGACATGGAATGTGTCACTCTCGTATAGCCCAATCTTTGGTTTCTTGATTACCGAGTAGACTAACTTAAACTGATGACATTGATATCGCATATCAACTCATCCGAGCATGGCCATGCATTTTCTAAGTCTCACTCTATCAAGGGGCCCGAAGATATCACTCTTGTTACATAGGAGGGACAAATCCCATCTTGATCATACAAATCCCTCTGCATGATATGTGACATACCCAATGACCTTCTTCAAGTTCACTCAGTTACGAGCAACAAAGGAAAGTATCAAAGTATGTGACTCACATGTTGGGAACCTTGATGATCTTAGGTCGAAGGACTACATATACCCTGATCACTATGAGAATCACTTATGACACTCATATAACGATCCATGTAGTGTTCTCATGGTGGGTCGGTCCAGTACATAAGTTCTCCAACTTGTACCCATATGTAGACTACATATCTCATATTAGTCTCCACATATGCTAGTCGTTATGTATTATTGCAACCCGCTCCACAATAATACTAGACCAGGGACTTTTAAGAATATCATTATTCTAGGGTTACAATTATGTTTGTTAAGTTACGCAGGAACAAAACAACAAACATAATTGCTGGATTAATGCCTTAATAAAATATCATGACTCAATGTGCAAAAATACAATCATCTCATGATTGGCTTTTGGGCACAACACTAACAATAGATTCCATGAACAAGTAATATTGGTGACTAATTGATAGTTAAAATGTGCTAGTCCATCTTTGTTGAGAGACATTTCAGTATTCGATGTTCAAGCATCAATCGAGAAGACTCAAGCTTTGTTTGGAAAGGTAGGGTTCATGGACATACTTGTTTGCTTGGTAATGTACCATGATTCAAGTAGTAGAATGGCTATGTGATAGTTAGAATATGCTAAACGACCTTAGTTACTTGATGGGCTTATTGGGGTGATTCGGTTTTATGAGCATTGGTTAGCTAATCAATTATTGGCATGTGCTAGAAATTCTAGTGAGTGAGGCCAACTTGCTAGAAATTTTGGAGCTCTAGTGGATGGTGGACCAAAATGGTGGAGTAGTAAGTGCAATGGCACACAAGGGCACATGCTAGGGCTTCGGCCGAATGTACATTGTGGTGTGTGAGTGTGTATCTTGTGTGCTTGAGTGATTTCATTGTGCTTGCTAACCCATTACATTTATATTCATGCCTATATGCCTCGGTTATCATTGTATTGCGTATATTGTTGGTGTTTTGGTGTTTTTATGTTTTGTTTTGCAGGAAATTATGAGCTTGGGGAGGTTAAGCCTAGAGTTTGATGCTCGTCTTAACTAAATAAACTTGTAATTGAGTTGTAATGGTAGTGAACTCTACTGAGTAATTGTTACTCATTGCCCATACATTTGTGTTTCAGGAAAGGATATTCGGGTTGAGTAGTGTTTGCTTGAATTGCTAGCTTGTGTGTGCTAGTGGTGCTTGTGTGCTTAAGGTATGTGCCAATGTTGTGCTTGGCTTGATTAAGTTGTTACATTTACAAGTCTTTGTTCAAGGTTTCAGCCGAAACTTATGCTCTATGTTTTGCAGGCTTGAGTAGTGTGGGACTGTCTAGGTGAGCAGTTATGGATGTGTAGAC
This sequence comes from Aquilaria sinensis, assembly GCA_005392925.1. Taxonomy (NCBI): domain Eukaryota; kingdom Viridiplantae; phylum Streptophyta; class Magnoliopsida; order Malvales; family Thymelaeaceae; genus Aquilaria; species Aquilaria sinensis. The sequence continues at coordinate 58,894 of SMDT01000461.1, forward strand.
TATTGCTCTGATAGTGGTTTTCACGTTCATGACAATGAACATGGCTATAGGTCTTGTGCTGTAGTGTGTCTTGCTCTATGGCACACTTAAGGTTTTATTTGGAGAGTAATGGTCTCGGCTTGTAAGCATAATTTGGTGAACTTGAACTTTCGTGAACCTTGGCATGTAGCCATGTTTTGTGTACTCTGTAGGCTACTTTTGTTGTATATATGTATGTGTATTCTCTGGTACACTTAGGTTTTGTAGTACTTGGAGTACTTTGGTATGCTAAATTATGCTTGTTGATGTTGGTTTTGGACATGTAAATATTGGATGCTTGTGAGCCAAGTTAAGACTTATATGAATATGTGGCTGATGGTTGTGGATGCTTGAAAAATTGTTCTGTACTAGTTTGGCAGAATGTGCATATGCATATGAAAGATGGTTTTCCAAACCTTAAAAACTCATATGGGCTTCTTTATTGCCATGCAGGTTAGTACACTTGAAAAGTCACACAACCTCGACACTTATTTACGTGAGTGTATGCCTTGCTTGTTATGCAAGTTATCAATTACAGCCTTGCTTGTTTTGCAAGATAGCAATATTGTGCCTTACTTCTGTTGCAAGAAATTGATTAAGTACCCTTAAGAGCCCCTTGGGCCACCTCCCAGGCCCATTAACTTAAGAAAATAAAACTTAAAGCCTAATAAAAAAGGTTGGCCGAATTGGAAAGTTAATAAAAACATTCAAGAAACTTGTTAGTTTGTCAACCCTAAACAAGAATGGGTGAGTGTTACAGAGTGTGCATGGGCCGGGGCCTATGTGGGGTGTGACAACTTCGGCTTTCTGAAGGGGGCATTTGATAGCCAAATGGCTATCATGCTTGGATAGCCTCTAAGGATGACTGAAAAAGTACCACCCTCGGAAGCACTTCTGACCTACCTCCGGAGAAATGGGACCCTAACCACCCTTAGATTAGCATGATATACCATCCTCAGTCAAGTTCTCTGGTGACCTCGGTGATCATCTCCCCACTCTCGGAGAATATGGAATCTTCTGAAGGTCCTCCACACTACCAAGAAGCCTCCCTCCGGGGCCCTCGGAGAGCAAAGTCGGACCGAAGGAGGCTCGCCTGTCGAAGGGGTCTCACTTCCCGAAGAAAATCCATCATCAAAGAAGTTCTCAGCTAGATAAGACAAAAATGGTTATGAGCCTCTAACGCAAAAGACCTCGCACACGCCTCTGACACACAGCCTTCCCACACGGCCCTGACCTTCCGTCAGAACGGCTACAGCGAGCTAGGGGCGCCTATCCCCGAACGTATGGATCAAATCTGGCCAACCATGTGTCATGATCTGGGACAAGCTGTAGCAGGAGGCCTCCTCCTAAGGACCTCCTATAAATACCTGTGGTGAAGCTTGGTAAGAACACAAAAAACAAGACAACAAGTAAAAGAGAGGGAACTCTAGCCATCATCTGCTCTTCACTTATTTTTACTTTCATCCTCAAAAGAGTAACTTGAGTGTCAGAGGCTCTTCCCCCAGAATCACACTCTGGTGAGTCTCTAACCTCTATTTTGTTGAGTCTTGCAGCCACATCCTTGCCGAAAGCCCCTATCCAAGGCACCTTCTTCACTAGAGGACTCTTTACAAACACCTTCATACTGAAAGTCCCATTTCCAGCTGCACCATGTCATGTCACGAAGATCCAGCCGGGCATCACAATCCATCTAGATTGAATTGCCAATGTGTGAATTTGGGCTTCTTCCCGCTTATGCCACTCATTCCATAAACATAGTAGACAATTCTGCTCATCGTGATCAGCTATGGATCCTCCTTTTATAATTCCTGTGTATTTCCTGCTCAAGGCATCTGCTACTTGATTGCCTTTGCCCTCTGTGTACCTTATACAATAGTCATAGTCCTTGATGTACTCTAACTATCTCCTTTGCATCATGTTCTACTTTCTCTGAGTGAGCAAGTACTTTTGGCTCTTATGGTCAGTGTAGATCACAAAGGAACTACCAACAAGTAATGCCTCCATTGCTTCAGAGCAAAAATCACTGCTGCCAGTTCTAAGTCATGGGTAGGATAATTTTTCTCATAAAGACTCAACTGCCTTGACCCATAGGCAATGATATTTCTATCTTGCATAAGCACACAACCTAACCCAGATCTAGATGCATCTGCATAGATGTTGTAAGGCATGCTTCGATCGGGAAGAATCAATACCAGACCTTCAATCAACCTCTGCTTGAGCTGTTGGAAACACTTTTCACACTTTTCAGTCCATTCAAATCTTTAACCCTTCTTCGTCAGATGAGAAAGAATTGAGGCAATCATAGAAAAGCCTGATACAAATCTCTTGTAGTATCCAAGTAATCCTAGGAAACTTTTAATTTCCTTTACAGTCTTGGGTCTTTCCCACTCTTGCACTACCTTGACCATTTCAGGGTCTTCCTTAAGGCCTTGTGCATCTACGATATGTCCTAGGAAAGACACTTCCTTTATCCAAAATTGGCACTTGGATAACTTGGCATAAAGCTGATGTTCTTACAAAGTCTTTAAGACAATTTTCAGATGATGTTCATGTTCATTTTCATCCTTGGAATAAACTAGGATGTCATTAATGAACACAACCAGAAATTTGTCCAGATGTGGTTGGAACACCCTGTATATCAAGCCCATGAAAGCATCTGGGGCATTAGTTAAACCAAATGGCATGATTGTGTACTCATAATGCCCATTTCTGGTCCTAAATGCTGTCTTAGGAAAATCCTCTTCATTTACTCTCAACTGGAAGTATCCATATCTCAAATCTACCTTGGAGAAAATTTTAGCTCCCTTGAGTTGATCAAAAAGATCCACAATCCTAGGGAGTGGATACTTGTTCTTGATAGTCACTACATTGTGATGCCCGGCTGCATCTTTGTCATGTGACATTGTGACTTCGGGAGAGACTTCCTGAGAGGGAGAGCGTCTGGACTGTAAGTTTCCCAGGGGAGAGTACCTGAAATGCTCAGAAAAAAAGGGTTAGGAGGTCCCCGGTGTGTTTTTCCGGGGAGGAACCTCCAACGCCCAAGTCAGTGCCCTGAGAGGAGATAAAGGAGGGACAAAGATGAATAGATGGCCTTGCCTTTGTGTGTTTTCTCAGGGAAAGAGGGTCCGATCACTTGCCAGCGCGGGTTTCCTGGTATTTATAGGAGTGCCTAGCCCGTTCAGATCATGACACATGTTCGGTCAGATGTCCTTTGTACCTTCGGGCGTAGGGAACATGTAGCCGCTTATAGGCTCTTTGAGCCTTGTACTGAGACAGGCTGTGATAGGACTCGAACGGCGTCGGTGCGTCAGACTGCCAATTGAGGCAGCATGTAGCGCCAGTGGGCGACATGTCAGAGGCTCCTTAAATGCTCGTGTCGTACTCCCGAGGTTCCTTGGACGAGGTCGTCCTTCGGTACGAATGCCCTCCTTCGGGAATTATGCCCGTGGTTCGGGGACTTCCCAGGTTCGGGGGTTCTGCCTTCGGGGAGGGTCTCTCCTGCTTGCGATAGCTGGTCTTAAATCCCCGAAGGCGATCCGTTCGGTCCTCCGAGGGAGCTGGCAACACCTCTAATGTTTTTGGCGTTCTAGCCAAGGTCATGGGTTCGGGGCGTTCTGCTTCGCTCCTTCCGAGGTCAGTGTTAGCGCCTCCTTCGGATGACGCCAGGTTTCCCATCCATGTTTCTGGCAGGAAATATATAGTGAGAGAGGCGATAGCCCTTCGGCTATCACAGGCCCTCCTCCAGAAAGCCGAAGTGGAGACTTGGCTTGTCAGCTTTTTGGAGAAGGTCCTTCTGGGCCTTGGGCATAATACCTGTGCCAAAGATGGAACTTTTTCTCTGGAGACATAGGCTGTTCATCCATAGCCTGTCTTTTGGTGTATTCGAGGTAGCCTACTTCTCCCTTCTGTAGGTCTGCGCAACGTCGCGTCTTGTAACCAGGCGTGTCAGTCTGGAGTGGCGCGCCCAGGATTCTCGGGTGTCAGAAAGCGTGTCTCTCTTTTGGCGCGATGGTTGACACGTGGCAGCTTGTTATTGGCAGGGGGTGCATCGGATAGGGCAGGCGCGCCTTTTTATGCGCACCGAGCAGTTATGGCGATTGTTCGCCTTCGCGGAGCACTCATGACGCCGGTTCGCCTACCCCCAATTGGCCTATATATACACCACTTCGTCATAATCTCTTTTTGCTTCTGCTTTTGCTTTCCTCTTGCTTTCCGATTCTCTTCTGTTCTTTGCGACGGTGCTGTTTGACGGAGTTTTTTCCTGTCAATTTTCGTGATGGCGTCTTCAAACCCAGATTTCGGAAAAAGATTTGGTGGGTTTTGATTTCCAAAGCCTTTTGATTTTAAAGCTTTCCTGAAGTCATTTTTTCATTCCCCAAAGTCGTCTTTTTCCTCCAAAAATGTCTTCGCCAACTGTTTCTCCTATCCCAGAAAGTTGGCTTCCCCTTGCTAGTCATACTTGTTGTACGATCTTGGAAAAATTAGAAAGATGGACCAATAAATTTTTTCTTCTTTCTTATGCCACCACCAGACTTCCTGGTCTTCAGGAGGTCAATTTTATGAACCGTCAAAACGAGGTTACTGTTTTTCGCGCCCAACTGAAGGCCGGACTTCGGTACCCCCCGTCGAGGGTGATTTGCGAATTTTGCCAGTTTCATGGCATTGCCGTAAATCAACTTTCCCCGAACTCGTACTGCTACTTTAACGCCTTCCTTTGCGTGTGCGGTGTTTTCAAAATAGAACCCCACTTCATTCTTTTTTTTCAGTACTATAAGCTCTATACGGTCCTGAAGGGTGGCTTCTACTTCATGCTCCCTCGGGGATCGGAGAGCAAAAAGTATATGTTCACTTTCGCCACTAAGGACAGCTGGCGAGGGTGGCAACAAAAATTTTTCTTTCTCAAGATGGAGGAGGCCTGGTCGTACATTCCGACCAAGTGGGCTCGGGGAAAGTTAGAGATGGATGTCGTAGACCCGAGGATGCTGCTCACTCCTGAGTTGGCACCTAGATTCGCGGACTTCGACAGACGGATCCGAGCAGTCTCCGACTGGGATTCCGAGGTCCCTTCGTGCCCCCTCTACCCCTTCCCCATCAAGTGGAAATTGATGACCGAGGAGGTCCTTCGGGAGCTAGGGGTAGTGAAGAAGCACAAGACGGACCTGGAGATGCCGGCTCCTGCCATCGCTGGGAAGGATTCCTGGTTGGTGCAACTCCTTCAGAAGGAGGTCACTTACGAGTCCTTTTATGAGCGTAAGTTATCTCAAGAATTTTTCAGTATAAGTACTTCTCGGACTCACACTGATGTCTTTCTTTTATTTCAGAGATGGGCGATGAGTCTGCTGACTATTACAAGTCCCTTTTTCTCGGTCAAGCCGGGAAAGGCGAGTAGACGAAGAAGGCCGTCTCCCGAAGACGGAAAGCATCTGGGGCCGGGCCGTCCTCGGTGAAACGAGCGAAGAAGAACGCGCCTCCTCCTCAGCCAGAAATTCCGAGGAGGCTCCCGAAGAGCCCGAGGTCGCTCCTGCCCCATCGACCGAGGTCGTTGCCAACGTCCCTCCTCGGAGTCCTATTTCCTCGGTGACTCTTCTAGACACGTTGGTAGAAGTTCCTTCTGCCGAGGAGCACCCCAAGAGCAAAGGCAAGGAGATTTCTACCGAGGAGGCCCGGGACTCCGACGACGATGTGGCCGAGGTGCCGCCAGATTCGTTCACTTAGGCAAGCTTTGGTGCCCTTATGTTTTGAACTTTGGCGATTACTTGCCTTGATAAGTTTCTTGTTTTGCCATACAGGGGAGCTGCTATATCCGAATTGGGCAGCCGAGCACGCCCGGAAATGAGCCCTTCGGGATGCCCATATCCCGAAGGGGAAGATCCCGAGGGAACCTTTCTGGTCGTTTATGGAGGACATGAACTTGTACTCCGGAGGCGACTGCCCCCGAATAGCCAACCAAATCTCGCGGGGGATCCTCACCGAGGCCTCTTTTAAGGCCATTTCCGAGGCGTGCCCGAGCGACGAGTACCTTGCTGCAAAAGTTTCCGAGCACGTTGCCCAGGTATACTTCATGTCTTTGTTTTGTTTCCTCTTGATTTCTTCTAAGTGTTTGGCTCATTTTTTGCCTTACAAACTTTATTCTTACTACTTTGCAGCTGCTGGGGCTCACTAGCCTCCTCAGGGTTCGGGTGGCAAAAAAGGCGGCGTTTCGAGTCTTGGCCTTAGATTGCCTAGAAAAATCTAAGGCCATGTGCTCTGAATTAGCTGCCAAGAACACGGAGATGGCTCAAGCTGCGCAAAAGGAGGTTGCTGCCGTTCGGGAGGGGCTTTTGAAGGAAAAAGAAGAACTTTTGAAGGACTCATCTCAGAAGATTTCTGACCTTGGCTCCAAGGTGGCAGAGCTGACTTCGGCAAATGAAGCCTATCAAAAGGAGAAGTCAGAGTCTGAGGCTTTCCTGGTGAAGGTGTTTGCTGAGAAGGCCGCGCTCCAAGCCGAGGTTGAGTCTTTGAAGAAGGAGCCGAGGAAAAAGAAGGTGAAGACCCTGAAGAAGAAGATTACAGATCTGGAGAAGGAACTCGACGCTTTAGGGGTGGAGAAGGATAAAGCCAACGGGATGACAAAGGTCGGTTTTCAAGACGGCTTTTGCCTCACCTGGCATCAAGTCCTTCAGAGGTTCCTAGATCTGGACCTCTCCTTTTTGGAAGCCTTAAAAATTCCCGAGGGGCCTCGGTGGTCTTGGTCCAAGATTGAGCATCTCAAACTGCCCTTCCCTCCTCCGGCACCGAAGGCGATGGACAAGGACGCAGGAGTTGGTGGCTCCCGAGATGTCGAGATCCCTTAGGTTGTCTTAGGGTCCTTTGCCTTCTTTTTTCTTATTTTTTGTACTTCTTCTTCTTGGCAAGCTTCTTTCTTTGTAAGCAGCTCCATCTTCAATAAAGGTTCTTTCTAAGTCTTTTGCAAGATTTTTCATTTCCTATTGTCCTGAGCACATTCGCTCAAGAGACTTCGGAAAATTAGATCTATGCTTTGTAAACTTTTGTACTTAGAAATTTTTGCAAGATTTTCCATTTCCCATTGTCCTGAACACGTTCGCTCAAGAGACTTCGGAAAATCAAACCTACGCTTATCCCGGCGATCACCCTCGCGAAATTCTAACTTGTACAATTTACGCTCAAGAATTTTGGCTAAGTCTTTTGTACTTAGAAAAAATTTCTTCTAACTTGTGCAATACAACTTTCCTACCAAAATCCTAAGCATAGAATTTTTTCAAGGCATCCAAATGCCATGTATTTTTTAATTCTATGCCTTCGGCGTTGCCAAGCTTGTAAACTCCTTTTCGCACTTCGGCAAGTACCAGATAGGGACCTTCCCAATTTGCGCGAAGTACCCCGTGAGATGGTCTTCGGGGTCCAAATTCAGCCTTTCAGAGAACGAGGTCCCCTTTCTTTATTTCTTTTGGCCTGGCGTGCAAGTTTATAGCCGCGGCCACTCTTTGCTGGAAAGCTTTTCTCCTCAGCTCCGCTATTTCTCTGTGTTCGGCGACAAGGTCGAGCTTGGTTCTCAGGCCGAGGTCATTTCCCCTTTCATCAAACACTTGCACTCGCACCGACGGTTGCACTACCTCGATTGGGATGATAGCCTCAGTTCCGAAAACGAGCGAAAACGGTGTTTCCCCTGTGGCTCTTCGGGGTGTTGTTCGGTAGCTCCACAACACATTCGGGAGCTCTCCTGGCCATTTCCCTTTTGCTTCCCCCAACCTCTTTTTCAGACCATCTTTGATAGTCCTGTTAGATACTTCTACTTGTCCATTGCTTTGGGGGTGAGCCACTGGGGCGAAGTGCATTTTTATTCCGAGGTCACTGATGAATTCTTGGAAGCCTTTGTCTATAAACTGGGACCCATTGTCAGCTACTAGTACCCTTGGTATGCCAAACCTGCATACAATGTTCTTCCATACGAACTTCTGCACATCTTTTGCTGAGATAGTTGCCAAGGGTTCTGCCTCAACCCATTTAGAGAAATAGTCTACTGCGACTACGCAAAACTTCACGCCTCCAGGTGCTGCCGGGAGTGGCCCAATGAGGTCTATGCCCCAAACTGTGAAGGGCCAGGGATAATCAGCCGAAGTTACCAATTCCGAGGGTGTCCTTTGGATATTCGCATGTTTTTGGCAATTACCACATTTCTGGACGAACTGTCTAGCGTCCTTTCTCAGGGTAGGCCAAAAGTATCCTTGGCGAAGTATCACCGCTGCCAGGGCGTCGGTTCCAATATGTGAACCACAAGCACCTTCGTGGACTTCTTTGAGGATCATTTTAGTATCCTCTTCGCCAACACACCTCTGTAGTGGATTTGCATATCCCTGCCGATATAATTCTTCTCCAATCAGGAAGAAACGACCGGAGTGTCTTCGCAATCTTGCAGCTTCGTTGGGGTCTTCGGGGAGCGTATTGGTTGCGAGGTATCTTTTTATTGGGTCTTTCCAGCCTTTTTCCGAAGTTACTATGCTCAGCACTGTGATGCTCGGGTGATCTAGCACCTCGGTGCATGTTTTTGATTTTGCCAAGCAATCTGCCTCGGCATTATCTCGACGAGGCACATTTTTTATTCGTACGGTGTCGAACTCCCGAATGAGCTTCGCCACCAGTTCATGGTATTTTGCCAAGGTTGGGTCCTTCGCCCCATAGTCCCCTGCTGTTTGTCAAACTACCAGCTGGGAATCGCTGTTAGGCACCTCCTAAGTGCTTGGCTTAGGCCAAGAAGGGCCAAGAAAAATGAGAGAAAATAGAAAGGGAGAGTAAGAAGAACTATGGAGTCTAGTGCAGTGGTCTATGAGTAAAGCTGGAGACTTTCAGGGCCTAAATGCACATGGGAAGGAACTATGGAAAAACAGGCAGAAATCCAAGAAAGGGGATCAAATTATACACTGAGATGGGTGGTACAATTAAATCCATAAACTTAAGGTTGGCATTTTCGGCCATGCAAACTTTTATGGTGGCTAGTCCAAGACTAGACCAAATGTGGGAGACAACAATGATTACTAGTCAAAATTACACTCCTGAGGAAGCAACTTGGGAAGTGGAACAGGAGATTGCAACTAAATACCCTCAACTGTACCTTAAGTTAGTGAAGAATTTGGAGGACCAAATTCTTTAAGGAGGGAGGAATTGTTAGGCACCTCCTAAGTGCTTGGCTTAGGCCAAGAAAGACCAAGAAAAATGAGAGGACACAGAAAGGGAGAGTAAGAAGAACTATGGAGTCTAGTGCAGTGGTCTATGAATAAAGCTGGAGACTTTCAGGGCCTAAATGCACATGGGAAGGAACTATGGAAAAACAGGCAGAAATCCAAGAAAGGGGATCAAATTGTACACTGAGATGGGTGGTATAATTAAATCCATAAACTTAAGGTTGGCATTTTCGGCCATGCAAACTTTTATGGTGGCTAGTGCAAGACTAGACCAAATGTGGGAGACAACAATGATTACTAGTCAAAATCTTGTCTACCACTAGTGTACTATTCACTAGTTACTAGTTAAACCAACTAGTCTTTATTCTAGTTACATGGCCGGTTATGCATGGGAGTTTATGACATGTTGGTACTTGTGCTACTTTGTGCATGGCATTATGAGCCATGAAGAAGCTTGAGTGCCTAAGTGAGCACATGTTTTAATGGTGTTTTTGTGATCAAGAGTGGGTAAGGGCATCATTGTTTCATGCACGAAAATGGAGGGCAAAAGTTAGCATTTTAGCTAACTAAAACACTAGACTTTCGGCCGAGTTAACTTAGCACCATTTGGAGTTCATTTTTGGGTTTTCAATGCTCTTTCTTGGCCGAGTGTGTTCTTGAAAGATCACCCATCACTTGGTCTTGAACTCAAGCAATTGGAGAACTCTTGAAGAATTCAAGCTTGGGAGCTTGATTTCGGTGCTAGACTACTTCAATTTCAAGCTTGGATTTGAAGAATCAAGAAGGGCCGAGCCAACCAAGCTAGGGTTCTTAAGGTAACCTTGTTAATTTCCTTGAATCCATGGTATTTTCTTCCATGAACAAGGATTTTGAGTGCTCAAGTGTTGCTAAACTAAGTGAATTGAGCATCGTTTATGTTGAGGTGGAAAACCTAGTCTTAGCCGAATGTGTTGGATGAGTGAGCTTGATGTTCTTCTTCATTTCCATGGAAATTAATCCATGACTAAGTGTTGTTGTTGCCTATTTATGGTTGTGCTAGGCAAAATTTGAGTAAAGAACATCAAGTTGAACAAGTGGAAGTTTGGCCGAAAGGTGCGTTTTGAGGTAATGGTGTGTTCCTCATTGAATTACATGGTATTAGTGCCATGATTATTGGTTAACGATGCTTTAATGAGCATATGATGAATTAGAATGATGAAAAACAATAGTGTGTGAAGTTGGGCTTTATGGCCGAGAGCATGAGTTAGTGTAATTAGGTGTTGATCACTTGATTACATGGTAAATGTGCTATGAACAAGTTTCATGTGATGGTTTTGATCAAGGATTGAGTTAATTTGATAAAGAACATTGTTATGTGAGATGGGCAATTTCGGCCGAAAGCTTGGATTAGTGTGAAATGGTGCATTTCACTTGGTTACTTGGTAATAATGCCATGGATGATGTTCATTGATGATTAGAATATCATGTGGTGAGTTAGGATGATGGGTAGCACATGTATATAAAATTGGGCCTTTTTGGCCGAGAGCTTAAGTATGTATATCTTAGTGTTCTTCATGTGAATCATGGTAGTTAGTCCATGAGTGTGTATGTTGATGCCTATGTGATTGTTTTGGTAGGCATTGTGATTGAGGAACACTTGGATACTTGAAGCTTGGCTGTAACCGAGAGCTATTGAGGTAGGGTTCACTAACACTTGATGTTGCTTGGTAATGTGCCATGGTTCAAGTGTTTAGAGTGGCTAAGTGATGGTTAAAATTTGCCAAATGACCTTAGTTGCTTGATGGGCTTTAAAGTTTATACTCGGTTGAATTGTTGATTAGCTAATTGACTAGTGTACATGTACTAGAAATGCAAGTAAATGTGGCCTATTTGCTTGGCATTTTGGGAGCTCCAAGTGGAAATGTTATATTGGAAAGGTTTGTGTGCAAAAATGCACATGGGTACATGTAAGGCTTATATGGCCGAGAGCACTTTTGTGGAGTGTGTGTGTGTCCTTGTGTGCTTTGGTGATTCCTTGTGCATGCTAACCCCACTTATGGATTAATTGCCATGGTTATCTATCTTGTATATGTATATGCTTGGTTTTTCTTGTCTTTGTGTTTGTTTTGCAGGTTGAACTAGCTAATGGGAGGTTAAGCTTTGAGTGAATACTCAGCTTAACTAAATAGACTCATTTTTTAGTTGAATATATATGAGTGAATCCTACTGAGTTTTTACTCACTGCCCATCCTTTTATTTTCAGGCAAGGACATTCGGCCTGAATAGTGCTAAGCTGCTTTGTGTGTGTGCTTAGTGTTTATTTACTTAGTTTCCAAGGTATGTGCCAATGTGTGCTTGGCTTACTACTTTTGGGTTCATTACAAGTCTTATTGTATGTTGGCCGAGACTTATGTTTTAAGTTTGCAGGCTGTAGAGTGGGAACTGTCTAGGAGAGCATGGATACTTGGACTTTAGCTCTGATTGTGGTATTCACCTTTATGACCATGAATATGGCCATAGGCTTGGTGTTGCAGTGTGTACTTCTGTATGGGATTCTCAAGGTTTTATTTGACCATTAGGAGTATGGTCTCGGGTTGTATGTAACTTGGCATGAACAACTTATGGATGCTTGGCATATATAGCCATGTTAGATGCTAGGTAGACTACCTTTTGGTTTGTATATATGTGTAGTCTTGGATACCTAGTTTGATGATGTTTTGTGGATCTTGGATGCCAAGTTATGTATGGGCTTATGGATGACATTATGCTCGGACTTATGTGCTGAATATTTTGGGCCAAAGTTTGGCACTTTTTTGTGAATAGTTATGGGCCTAAACTTATGAAATTGTGGTGCACTATTATATGTATGATTGTTGGCCGAGAGCATCAGGCATATTACCTTGTAGTTTTCAAAATCTAAACCAACATTGTGGGCTTCTTGGTTGCCATATAGGTAGTACACTTGAGTGCACACCATGTATGCACTCAAACCTGCATTAAGTGTTGCCTTGCTTGATATGGAAGTAATCAATTTTTAACCCTGCTTGTTGTGCAAGTTAGTGGTATTGGGCCTTGCCTTTGCTGCAAGTTGTTATTGGAATTGTTTTAAAAGCCACCTGGGCCACCTCCCAGGCCTCTTAACTTAAGAAAATAAGACTTAAAAGTTTCCATTGCTTGCTTGGCCGAGAGCTAGAAACTTGATTTAGAGTTGGGCTTGTAAGTTAGTTTAGAAACTTATAGGCCAGGGCCTGAGTGAGGTGTGACACCTGCTATGAGAGCTTCGTACTCAGCCATATTGTTGGTGATGTTAAAGCTGAACTTGATGGCCTTCATTACTTCCAGACCTTTGGGAACTCTGATAATTACTCCGGCTCCCTGGTGTTCGGACCCCGAGGCTCCGTCAACATATAAAGTCCATTCTGGCTCGCCTTCGCCAGAATCCGAATGGCTACCTTCGGTGATGGGTACTTCGGCAATGAAGTCTGCCAAAGCTTGAGCTTTTATGGCTTTCTGAGGTTCATAAGTGATGTCGTGTTCGCCAAGTTCTATGCACCATTTGGAAAGCCTTCCCGAATGATCAACCTTCCTCATGACGTCCCGTAGAGGTAGGCTACTTCGGACGATGATAGGGTGAGCCTGAAAATATGGTTGTAGTCTTCTTCCTGCCAGTACCAAGGCGTATATAGCTTTTTGTAGCAAACGGTGCCTGACTTCGGCACCGTGCAGGGACTTGCTTACATAATAAACCGGCCACTGTTTCAGCCCTTCCTCCTTCACAAGGACCGAGCTGACTGCTTTTTCTGTGACGGCGAGGTATAATACGAGGAGCTCTGCCTCGCGAGGTTGTCACAGAGTGGGCAGGCGGGCTAAGTAGATTTTGAGCTCTTCCTAGGCCTTTTGGCAGTCCTCGTTCCAAGGATGATCATTGCTTCCGAGGTCGCCCTCCTTTTTTGCTGCCTTAGTGAGGACTTTGAAGAATGCTCGGCACCGGTCTCCATATCTGGAAATAAACCTGCTAAGAGAGGTTATCCTTCCAGTGAGTCTTTGTATATCTTTTATTGTAACGGGAGTTCAGAATTCGAGCAGAGCCTTAATTTTTTCTGGGTTAGCATCAATGCCTCTTTCTGATACCATGTACCCAAGGAACTTTCCCGAGGTTACACCGAAGATGCATTTTTCGGGATTCAGGCGAATCTCGAAGGTTCTGAGCTGGTGGAAAGTTTCCTTTAAATCTGCGACGTGGTCGCTAGGCAGTTTGCTTTTGACTATCATGTCATCGACATAGACCTCCATGTTCCTCCCTATTTGGTTATTGAAGACCTTGCTCATCAACCTTTGGTACGTAGCTCCTGCATTTTTTAGCCCGAAAGGCATTCTGATGTAACAATACGTTCCACCCTCGGTGATGAAGGCGGTCTTCTCCTCGTCTTCGGGGTCCATCCTTATTTGATGATACCCACTGAAGGCGTCTAGGAAACTCAGGAGCCCGTATTCGGCAGTTGAGTCTACCAATTGGTCTATTGGTGGGAGAGGATATGAGTCTTTTGGGCAAGCATCGTTCAAGTTTCTGAAGTCGATGCACATTCGGAGCTTACTGCTCCCTTCTTTTGTGGCAATCACCACAATGCTTAACCACTCTGGGTACTTGACCTCCCTGATTACGTCAGCGTCCAATAGGTGCTGAACTTCGGTTTTGACAAAGTTACTTTTATGGGCTGAGATGCCCCGTTTCTTTTGCCGGACAGGTTTTGCTTCCGGACTTACTTTGAGACTATGCTGTATTACGAGGGGGTCTACCCCCGGCATATCTTTCGGCGAGTAGGCAAACAGGTCTTTATTCATCAGTAGAAAGGATACAAGTTTTTTCTTGTCACCTTCGGCCAGGTTTTTCCCTATTCGGGTATTTCGGCCTGGGACAAGTTCTACCTCTTCCATTTCTTCCTTCGCGAGATCTTCTGCCTCGCCCTTCTTGGGTTTTCCAGCTGGCAAGGCCTCTGCCTCTACAGTTTGCGCGAAGTTGTTTGCTGGAGCTTTTCGTGCCTTGACGAACACTTTTCTTACTTCGCCTTGATCGATGAAAATCTCTGCGTCTCCATCCTTGGTGGCGAAGGTGACAGTTTAGTATCTTACATCAGGGCGAATGTGCAGATTTCCCTGTGTTTGTCTTCCAAGGATGGCATTGTATGATGAAGGAACATCCATAACAATAAATCTTGTGATTGTGGAGGCGAATAATTCAGCTGTCCCATCTACTGAAGTTCTTCTCATCATTAGGGGAAGATCAATCCATCCGAGGACGGGCAGTTCGGATGGTCCTACCCCGAAAGTAGGCGAAGTGACGGGCTTGAGGTCGGTGTTGGATATGCCCAAGTTCGGCAGCAAATGTGAGAACAGGACGTCGGCGTTTGATCCATCGTCAAGCAGCACTCTCTTGACGTCCCAGTTTCCTATCCTTACCATGACCAGAAGGGGATCGTCATGGGGGAAGATGATAGTGGTACCATCCTTGCGGGTCAGCTTCTTCGTCGGACTTTGATACTCCATCACTGCTATTTCTCTGGCCTTCCTCTTTCTTTCCGAGGATGGGAGCCCTGTCGTGATTGTTTGTATTATTCCTGCGGGAGGTGGAGGGCGCCTTTTCGGACTTCGGTTCCTCCGTCTGTCGGAGTCGTAGTCCTCGTCATCTGCCTTTCCTTCTTCCTCCTTCCTCCCTTTCGGGGAAGGCATCCGCAGGTATCGCCGAAGTTGGCCTTGTTTTATCAGCGACTCTATGTATTTTTTCAATTGGAAGCAGTCTTCGGTATCGTGGCCGTGGTCGCGATGAAACTGGCAAAACTTCTTCATGTTCTTTTTGTTATCAGCGGTCATGGCCCTTGGCCGCTGAACTTGGGTCCCCTGTCTCTCCATTGTCATGAGGATGTTGGTCCTCGTGGTGTTCAGAGGTGTGAAGGTTGGGGGTTTCCTTCCCCTAGTCCTTCGAGGTCGTCCTGCTTGGTCGGTCGGATACCGCGTCTGCTGGCTGGACCCTTTGGCACGGGCGTGATCAATCTTCGGTCCACCCATCCTCAGCTCTTCGGCTGTCATGTGCTGCTCGGCCCTTCGGTAGAACTCGCCAAGCGTGTCCGGAGGGTCCTTTGAAAATTCGTAGAACAGCTGTGAGTCTCTCCGAAGGCCCCGTATCATGGCGAGGATGCGTATTTCGGGCCGAAAGTCTGGGACACTTAGGGCCTCTCTGTTGAACCTTTCGACATAGTCACGGATGGTTTCTCCGTTCCTCTGCGCTATGTCGAACATCTGGAAAGGCATCTTCACCGTCGGCCGAATTCCAATGAATTGCTGTGTAAAGGCCGTGGATAGCTCCTGGAACTCCCTGATGGTCCCTGGGGCCAATGAATTGTACCACGCTGTTGCTGGTCCTATGAGGGTTACTTCAAAACACTTGCACAAGGTAGCATCATCAGCACCGTGCATCATCATGCTACATTTGTACTTGGTCAGGTGAGCCTGTGGATCTGTCCGGCCATCACAAGTTTCTAGCCGAGGTACCCGGAAATCACCTGGCATGGCTGCCTCAACCACT
Source organism: Aquilaria sinensis (assembly GCA_005392925.1). Taxonomy (NCBI): domain Eukaryota; kingdom Viridiplantae; phylum Streptophyta; class Magnoliopsida; order Malvales; family Thymelaeaceae; genus Aquilaria; species Aquilaria sinensis. The sequence goes on from SMDT01000461.1 coordinate 74,650, forward strand.
GTTCGGGTGAACGGGGACTCATCCCCACAGAAGGTTTTGGACAGCCTAGCCCAGACCGGCTTGCAAGCTACCTGTCTTTCTACTCTCTCCAACCTTGTCAACAATTTCTCCATGAGGAGCATGGCATTGGGCCCTTCGTCCTGGTGCTCTAGGAAGGGTGACTGTCGGTGCCTCTTTGTCGACTGGCTTCGGACCCGAGGGGATGGCGACCTCGCCTCAGGTGACGAGCTGCTTTGGTGAGGAGTCTTTGGCCGCTCGTACCCCCTTTGCCTCACAGGCCGTGCCCCGAGAGGTATATTTTCTGTCGAGGATTCATCACGCGGGTCCCCACTCCCCGAACTGCGATAGATTGACTTCGGGCTTTTCTCCCGAGGGCGCACTGGCGAGGGGGGCCTTTGGGCCTGAGTTGGTTGTGGCCACCTTCGGTCTATTTGCTGTGTCACCTCAGTTGCAATAGAACGCTGGAAGTTGTGCAGAAAGCTCATGGTTACGACTAGAGGACGCTCTTCCTCAGGCGAGGAAGTCCCTGGTAGGGTTTGCTCAATAGCCGTTTGGACTTCAGGCGTGGACGGGTACTTCGGAAGTCCCTTGTCCTTAGAACGCCGAGTCTCTACAACGGCGACCTGAGGGTGGGTTCCCACAGACGGCGCCAAATGATGCCCGGCTGCATCTTTGTCATGTGACATTGTGACTTTGGGAGAGACTTCTTGAGAGGGAGAGCATTTGGAGTGTAAGTTTCCCAGGGGAGAGTACCTGAAATGCTTAGAAAAGAGGGTTAGGAGGTCCCCGGTGCTTTTTTCCGGGGAGGAGCCTCCGATGCCCAAGTCAGTGCCTTGAGAGGAGATAAAGGAGGGACAAAGAGGAATAGATGGCCTTGCCTTTGTGTGTTTTCTCAGGGAAAGAGGGTCCGATCCTTTGCCAGGGCATGTTTCCTAGTATTTATACGAGTGCCCAGCCTGTTCAGATCATGACACGTGTTCGGTCAGAAGTCCTTTGTACCTTCGGGCGTAGGGAACATGTAGCCGCTTATAGGCTCTTTGAGCCTTGGACTGAGACAGGCTGTGATAGGACTCGAACGGCGTCGGCGCGTCAGACCGCCGTTTGAGGCGGCGTGTAGCGCCTGTGGGCGACATGTCAGAGGCTCCTTAAATGCTCGTGCCGTACTCCCGAGGTTCTTTGGACGAGGTCGTCCTTTGGTACGAATGCCCTCCTTCGGGAATTATGCCCGTGGTTCGGGGACTTCCCTGGTTCGGGGGTTCCGCCTTCGGGGAGGGTCTCTCCTGCTTGCGATAGCTGGTCTTTTATCCCCGAAGGTGATCCGTTCGGTCCCCCGAGGGAGCCGGCAACACCTCTAATGTTTCTGGCGTTCTAGCCGAGGTCATGGGTTCGGGGCGTTCGGCTTCGCTCCTTCCGAGGTCAGTGTTAGCGCCTCCTTCGGATGACGCCAGGTTTCCCATCCACGCTTCTGGCAGGAAATATATAGTGAGAGAGGCGATAGCCCTTCGGCTATCATATTGACTTCCTGAAGTCAATGCATAGTCTCAATGATCCATCCTTTTTTCTCAAAAAGAGAACAGGAGCTCCCCATGGTGAAACACTTGGCCTTACGAACCCTTTTTCAAGTAATTCATCAAGTTGTTTCTTGAGCTCATTCATCTTTGTGATAGGCATTTTGTAAGGAGGAATAGATATTGGACTAGCTTCTGGTTACAGCTTGATCTCAAATTCAATCTCCCTTAGTGGAGGAATACTTGGTAGGTTTTTAGGAAAGACTTGTGGAAAGTCTCTCACTACAGGTATTCTATCCACTTCTTCTTCATAGTACAATTCATTAAATGCATAACAATAATCATGCTTAGAAATCACAGGTACCTCATCTAGTACGTCTAAGTCCATGCCACGCATTTCATACACTAATTCCTTAGAATTCACTAGTGCATGCACTTCACCATCAGGCAATGTGATTTCTCTCTTAGCACAATCAATTCTTACATTATACATAGCAAGCCAATTGATACCCAGCACTATATCATACTTAGGAATGTCCAACACTAGTAGATTAGTCATAACCTTAGTCTTTCCTACTACTAGCTCACAATCCTTAGCTAGGTCATTAATAAAGAGACATTGACTACCTGTTGTTCTCACTAATGATATCCTAGGCATGATTTCAGAAGGCAAATTCATGGCATCAACAAATTTCCTAGCCACTATAGACACAGATGCACCAGTATCAAACAAAATACTAACAAGCATACCATAAAATACTAACAAGCATACCATTATGGTAAATGTTACCTCTTAGTGCTCCTCCCTACTGTGATGTTTCTGGCCTTTCCACTTGGAATACTCTGCCAGCTCTTCGCACTAGAGGAATTGGTCTCTAATGGCTCTCCCTTGGTGCTGCCTCTCTAGGTCCTGCTCCAGTAGGTTTTACTGGACCTTGGTCTTCGGGCTTTCTTCCTTGCACATGCGGGCAATCTTTGATGCAATGATCCATTGCACCACACCTTAGGCATGCTTGAGTACCAACATAGCATGGTTTCTTTCCATGAAGCTTCATGCATTTAGGACACCTTAGGCCGGGGAACTTCCCCTTCACCTTGCCCTCACCACCAAAATGGGAATTCTTCAAAATTTCCTTATCATGTGGTGGCTTTTTCTGCTTGCCTCCTGCCTGGCTACTTTCCCTTGCTACACTGGGAAAGTACCTAGTCTCATACTAATTTTGCTCTACTAATAGAGCTTTCTACACTGTTTCATAGTGTGTGACTACTCCAAAACGTCTTACAGCCTTTCTGATGTTTGACCTTAGGCCTCTGACAAATCTTTTCACCTTTAACTCCTCCAATCCTTGATACTGAGGAGCATACCTCACCAGTTGATTGAATTTGTGCTTATACTCTAAGACACTAAGGTTGTCTTATCTTAGAGAATCAAATTTAACTCGGTTCATGGCTTTGATTGCATCACTTATATACTACTTTGAAAAAAGCTGAGTGAACTCTGGCCAGCTCACCTCTATATCTTTTCCTGACCTTCTGCCCTTCTAGATAAGATATCCATCTTTGGTGTTTCTCCACCACATCTTTATACTACCTACCAAATTGTTAGTAGCCAGTGACACCTTCTTGGTGGAGCTGAGTTGCATCCTCTCAAACATCTTTTCTATGAAGATTAGCCACTCAGCAGCTCTTTCTGGTCCTGCTCTTCCATCAAATTATGGAGGCCTTAGCCCATGGAACCTCTCCAATAGTCTGACTTCATCTAGGCCTTCCAGATCTTCAGCTTTTTGTCTCCTGGATCTATGAGACTTCTTAGCATGGTGATGCTCTCTATGGCCTGTATGCCTTTTTTTGCCTCTTTTCTCAAGATCTTCCTTAATCTCATTCTTAGTAGAGGAATGGTCATAGACTGAGGGATTGGTCCTAGATTCCTAACCAATCTCAGATATCACTTTTCTTCCTCTTGGATTTTTGTTATCCTCATCTTCCATTTCATCAGCTTCATCATTTCTATTTCCTGTTCTTCAAGAAGGAACATGTTCAGGTGTGTTCCTAGCTTCCTCTTCGGGTTGCTGCTGTGGATCCTAAACTACTTCTACTTATGCTACTAGTATTTCTTATTGTTGTGTTTGAATCAGCCTTAGTAAGTTTTCAATGATTAGAGCTAAGTTCCTCTAAAGCTCTAACCAAACCTGTGGCACTTCAGGATTTGGTACCCCCTGTTGCCACTGATTCCCTCTATTCTCTCCACTTCTTTGTTACCCAGAATCAGTAGGAGGCCTTCAAGGTGGTTCCCCTCTCATTGTGGCAACCATGTTTACTTCCTGCATTGATGATTTGTTATAGAGCACATATAAAATTCATACATATTTCAATGGTACTTGACACTAGTAGCTGACTAAATTGAGTTCATGTATGTAGATGCATGTAATGAAACTATATGCTATGTACATGTACAAACCATGCTCTGATACCAACTCCAGGGTAATCCAATTATGGTGCCAAAACTGTGCATTTAAACACCCAGAATTGGTGTGTCCTGTAGGTCACCAGAACAATAAACCTAGTGTACATACTCAAGTGACTCTCTCGAGGACTATGTAAATACATGCATATTGGTCTAACCATAACACACATATTCACATTTATGCACACTATGGAAGCTAAGAACAAAAGCACTAGCACAAGTCTTCATTTTGGCCTCCACACTTTAAGCATTTTTTCTAGGTTCAAAAATTCTAGCCACTGCACCCAAACTTTCTCCAATAAAATGTATCATTCTAGCCATGTAACCCCCTATTTTATTTGCTCCATTATCAATTAGAGACTTAGAAAAAACCATGGAGTTTTTTTTACATGAATAGCCCACCTATGGACTAATTTATGGATTTTTTAATTTCATTAAAAAATTCTAACCAAAGAAATAGTAACTTGGCCAATTTTGCATTGCCATAACTTCGGATACAGGTGTCCAAATCTAGAAATTCCAAATCCTAGTTAAACCTCTAGATGTTCTCTATATGTGGTCAAAATTTCATACAAATATTCCTTTTACACAGGGAGTTATGGGGCTTAGACTGCAGGGTCAAAATTCTGATCAATTTATGACCATTTTGCCCATACAAAATTTTATAAGCATGCAAACACTTTATTCACAAGAGTTAAACCCTCATGGCTATTCCATACATGTCCAAGACACGTGGGTAGCTAGCATCTTTACATAGTCAATACCTATTCCTAAAAACAAGCAGCCTATTTTGCACACTTAGGCAGCCTGTTCATAGCATCCCCATACATTGCAAAGCAGCCCACAAATGTTCACATAAATTTTACAAACTTCATATGCATTATAATTACATGCATCCATGCCCTAAATATTATTCTTAACCAAGCTAAATATGCACCCTAAGTTACAGGAGTGCCTGAGACACAATGGACTCCAGAAACAGGATGCTGGACAGTTGCTGCATAACACAATAAGCACCACACTAAAAATAACAAATTTGCTTCTAAAATCACCAAAATTTCTAGATAAATACTAGACACATGGAAGTTCATGTACCTGAAATTTTAGATCAAAAATAAAATAATAAATGTCAATTTGAGTGTGATCTTTATGATAGACTGGAAATGGGTAAAAAGGGGGTTAGTCTCTTTCAAGAAACTTAGTATGGGCTTGTCATTAGAAAACTTGAATTCCTAGCAACATACATGAAATACAAAGACATAAAAACACAAAAAAAAAATGACATATACAAAAATATGGCGATCAAAATGCACAAACAAACATAACACAATCAAATGCAATGCTGGCAGCAACACATTATTATGGTTACTCCATAAACAATCAAATAAACAATATGCAATCACTATGGAAGCCATCCTTAAGCTAATGCTTAGCCTTAGGAGGCTAATTCATCTTAGTTAGTACTAACTTGGTCTCCAAAACCCCCCATAAAATGCTACCATCTTAGTGCATGAAAAACAATAAGGCTGAAACCTTGTTCATGCACTCCCCCTTAACCCAATACTTGGTTCCTTGAACTTTTTTCTCTCTTCCTAGCATGGTCTTAGCTTCATGGATGCTTGATCATCATCTTAGAATAGCAAAAAACCATGAAACATGAAGATAAAACCATTTCCTATGCTGTGAAAGCTGAAATCTTCAAGAGATACACAATAAACTAAAAAATTAGGGTTTTTCTTGTTCCTGGTGCATTCAATTGCCTTCCTTTTTGATTTATTGAGATCTTGAGCTGTGGTGTCTATGGAAGCTTATGGGGGAACTAAGGAAGTAGGTTGTGGCTAGTTGTGGCTAAAATGGCCAAGGAAAGACAAGAAATCAAGATATTTACTTGACTTGATTAATTTAACCTTAACCTTCATTTAGGTCACTATAAGTATGTCTTAAACAAAGAATTTTTGGCTAATCTTTAGCCCACCTTTTTTACCTTAGAACCTGGAAATAAAAGGCTAGGATAATCCTAGAAATTTCCATCTTTGACTCTTGTCAAAAACCATCCCATCCTTAAGTTATTTTTGTGAACAATTGTACACATAGTTGTCCTAGGTTCTTGAATAATAGCTTTTGTTTCCTTTATGCAATTTAGCCTCCAAAAATTACTTCCATACCAATCAAGTCCTTCCAAAATCTCTCTTTTAGAGTTGTACAGTTGAGTACCCAAGTCTTGAAATCTTGCAATGAGAACCATAGATTACTTGTAAAACAAGCAATCTTCTAGGGCTTCCTCTAGTACCGAGTAACCATTGTAATATTTTGAGGAGGTGTAGATTATTCACTTTACTCGCACATTTCATTCACTATTGATGTCCGAAGTGTGGCCACACTAGTTACCTAAGGACTTCGGGAAAAAAGGAAGCTAGACACCTGAGGAATACCACCTCGGCAGAACGCCAGTACCTACCTCGGGAAATCAACGGACCATCTCCCTCGCAAGGGCGACCGAACTAATCTCGGAAACAGGTGATGCCCCAAGGTACCAGCCTGACTCCAGGAAAGGCCCCCACTACGAAGATGGACTTCGACCTAGCGGACCTCAGAGGCACAGCAGAAGTCATCTAAGAGTCTCTGACACTTCACCCGTACGCCCTGTACGGCCGCCCTCACATGAGCTCTGACAAAGTGACACACCCCCCGTCTTGTCATGTCGGGGTATGATTGTTGCAGCTCATGGCTCGAGGAGCCTACAGGCCGCTAAGGAATCCCACACCCAGCAGTACAGGCATCATCCAACCATACACGTGCCACAATCGTAAAGGCTCGTTTCCTCCTTTAAATACGCCAGGCACATGGCCACAAAGGAGGACGCTCCGGCTCCGACTGGAAGAGAACAAGACAGAGAGAGGCCGGAAAATGGAGGGTACTCTCTCTTCTCCGCCTAAATACTCTCCCTCAGGCCCGCAGAAAGACACGCCATGTACACTCCTCTTGTACTTATTACGGTGTTTCCCACTGAAAAAAGGCACTGACTTGGGCGTCAGAGGCTCCTCCCGGGAAAAAGATTCTGGGGACCTCCTAACCGTTGTCTTCTGAGTGTTCCAGCCAGGCATCCCCGGAGGATCTTTGTTTCGGGCCCTTTACCATGCCGTTGGAGCTTCATGTCACCTCCTCGCCACGGGACCAAGGAGCTGGTGCCCTCACTTGAGGCGATCCACCCGGAACGCTAATTTTTCTCCAGGACCCCCTGCTGCCTTCATCACCGCACATAGTGGAGACGCCGGTTCCGCACAACCGGACGACATCATTTGGCACCGAGGAAAGACATCTTATGGGAGAAGTCTTTGATGAGGTCCTTCTGGCCCCTCAAAAACTTGTCCCAAACAGCAGCTACTTTCCCCCTGGCTATCCGACTTAATTCGATGCTGGCCAATGCCGAATCAGCACAGAAGCGCTTGGCCATCGCCAGCTCATTCTCGGCCTGAACTCGTGCCGAAGACTGCTCTGCCGTCCACACCCGAAGGTGCTCGCTGTACCCCAAGAGCTGCAAGAGAGGAGACACTTAGCAAAATTTACAAGGAAAGCCAAAATACGGAGATAAGGAAGTGGGAAGAAAAGTAAAGGGACCAGGAGAGTTACACGGGCAGCGTGCTCAGAAATCTTGGCAACAAGGGTGCCCTCGGAGGCGCACTCCTCGGCAACCGCCTTGGAGGAAGCTTGGGTGAGCATGCCCCTTGCCATCTGGGGAGCCATTTCCCGGCAGTCTTCGGAGAACAGATTCATGTCCTCCGTGAAAGACCAGAATGGCTCCCTTGGGATTTTGTCCCTCGGGATGAGAGAGTCCCGAAGAGCCCGTCTTCGGGCGTGATCAGTAACCCAGACTGGGGGCGCCAAATCCTCTGAAAAAATGAAGACGTAAGTTAGATAAACACCCTCAGTCATGCAAATCGAAAGTATTGAAAAAAAAAAAAAAAGGAGCAAGAGGCAAACCGGGCGGAACCCCAGCAGTGTCCTCGTCAGAGTCGGGGATCTCTTCCACGACAGCAGGAACCTGTTTCCCTTTATCCCTGCGGCGTTTCTCCAATTCCTCAGCAGTGGGAACGTGTTCCCCTTCATCCCTTCGGCGTTTCTCCAATTCCTCAGCAGTAGAATCACCTGCTAAGCGTTTCTCCAATTCCTCAGCAGTAGAATCACCTGCTAAGGTACTTAAAGGGATCACCGAGGCGGCAGGACTTGGAACGGTGGCAACAGTAAGCGCCCCCACAGGAACCTCGGCAGAAATTTCAGCCCCGACAGGAGTCTCAGGCGGGATGGAAGTTGCGATGACATGTTCAGTCCCCGCCGCATCCTCTGGGGGTGGAAGAAGGGTGTCCTTCTTCGTCTTCTTCGACGCCGAAGATGGCCCGCTTCCAGAAGTCTTGCGCCTCTTGGTAGCACCCTTCTTCGTTTGTTCTCCCTTCTCGGTCTGACCAAGAAAGAGGGACTTATAGTAGGCAGCAGATTCGTCACTCATTTCTGAAAAAGAACATCAAGTGTGAGCCTACAAAGACAAAGAATGCTGAAAATTTTGAAAGGAAATTCACTTTCAAAAAACTGGCAAGAGGGAGACATAAGAGGATGCCCGATCTCGGGAATGAACGAAGATATGGCAGGACAAGAAGAGGAGGGACTTCGGGACAGAGGAAAATGACTTCGGGAAACCGAAAACCAAAAAATCGAAGGAACTTTGAAACAGAACTCACCAAAAGCCTTGCCAAAATCTGGATTTCTAGACGCCGTCGTGAAAAATAGCCAGAAATCGCTCCGCCGTAAGAATTGCACTGGAAAATGGGGAAAAGACAGAGAAAAGGCTCTAGAGCAGATGAAAGCTAAAAATAAAGAGTGAAGCAAAAATGCCGTGAAAGGTGTTTATATAGAGCAAGAAGGGGCACAACCGCCGCGTGAAGGTGAAATGACACCATAACTGCCCCTCGCATGCGAAAAGACGTGCCTTTCCCAGCCAGCTCTTGCCACGTGCCACCCATCGTGAGAAAGCTGGGCGCACTTTTTGATATTCTGAAGACCCAGGCGCATCACCCAGAACTGGCACACCTAGTTTTAAGACGTAACGGTTCGCTGACCAATGGCAGGAAAAACAAAAAAATCGGGAGAAATTGGGCACCTCGAGAATGCCAAAAGAACACCAAAAGACAGACAGGTGGCATTTGCCGGAACAAGGCACATTCCTTGGGTGGCAAATGACACACTCCGAAATCCTGAAAATAGCCCGCAAATGAAAGCATCAGCCGAAGTATGCTTTTCGGCTTTTCAAAAGGGGCATGTGATGACCGAAGTGTGGCCACACTAGTTACCTAAGGACTTCGGGAAAGAAGGAAGCTAGACACCTGAGGAATACCACCTCGGCAGAACGCGGGTACCTACCTCGGTAAATCAACGGACCATCTCCCTCGCGAAGGCGACCGAACTAATCTCGGAAATAGGTGATGCCCCGAGGTACCAGCCTGACTCCGGGAAAGACCCCCACTACGAATACGGACTTCGACCTAGGGGACCTCAGAGGTGCAGCAGAAGTCATCTAAGAGTCTCTAACACTTCACCCGTACGCCCTGTACGGCCGCCCTCACATGAGCTCTGACAAAGTGACAAGCCCCCCGTCTTGTCATGTCGGGGTACGATTGTTGCAGCTCATGGCTCGAGGAGCCTGCAGGCGGCCAAGGAATCCCATGCCCAGCAGTACAGGCATCATCCAACCATACACATGCCACACTCTTAAAGGCTCGTTTCCTCCTTTAAATACGCCAGGCACATGGCCACAAAGGATGACGCTCCGGCTCCGACTGGAAGAGAACAGGACAGAGAGAGGCCGGGAAATGGAGGGCACTCTCTCCTCTCCGCCTAAATACTCTCCCTCAGGCCCACAGAAAGACACGCCAGGTACACGCCTCTTGTACTTATTATGGTGTTTCCCACTGAAAAAAGGCACTGACTTGGGTGTCAGAGGCTCCTCCCCGGAAAAAGATTCCAGGGACCTCCTAACCATTGTCTTCTGAGTGTTCCAGCCAGGCGTCCCTGGAGGATCTTTGTTTCGGGCCCATTACCACGCCGTTGGAGCTTCATGTCACCTCCTCGCCACGGGACCAAGGAGCTGCTGGCCCTCACTTGAGGTGATCCACCCGGAACGCCAATTTTTCTCCAGGACCCCCTGCTACCTTCATCACCGCACACAGTGGAGATGCCGGTTCCGCACAACCAGACGGCATCAACTATGGTGAAAATTATGCTATATAATGGTTTATAACATTATGCCTTTATATTGTAATTCTCCCATTTATTGAGGTGGTAACAGTTACTACAAGGTAGAGGATAAGTGGTTCTCCTTCCATCAATTGTTGGAGTGTTGGCAAATGGGTCAGGTAACTTTTGAGCTCCTTCAATGCCTTCTGGCATTCCTCATTCCAAGGGTGTTCCTCAGCTCCAAGGTTACCTTCATTTTTAGCTTCTTTCGTAAGCACTTTGAAGAACAGTCGGCACCAATCTCCATATTTGGATATGAGTGTGCTAAGGGAAGTTATTCTCCTAGTGAGCCTTTGTACATCCTTTGTTGCTGTCTAAGTTCAGAACCCTAACAGGACATCAACTTTTTTGGGGTTAGCACTTATACCACTTTTGGATACCATGAAGCCGAAGAATTTCCCTGCTATTACCCCAAATACACATTTTTTGGGGTTAAGATGTATTCTGAAGTTCCTAAGTTGCTCAAAATTCTCTTGTAACTCTGTGACATGATTGCTAGGTGAAAGCCGAAGGGCTATTACCCTTAGAGGTCTCCCAAACTAGCCTGATGAGCACCACCCTCGGGAAACACAGGTGACCAACCTCAGAGAAAAGGGGGCCCTCACCACCCTCAGAAAGGCTTAGCACCAACCTCGGGGACACTCACACCACCCTCGGAAAGGTTATAGGACCAACTTCGGGGAGGGGTGTCTTTCACAACCCTTGGGTTTCACTAACCTACCGACCACGAAAAAATAACTCCCCATCCTTGGCAAAGGGAAAACATCTCTCGAAGGTACCCTGCTCTACTGAAGGACCTTTCCTGACAGCCCTTGGTAGAGATATCTAGCCGAAGGAGCCTCATACCCCAAAGGGATCTCGTTCTCCGAAAGGTCTTACAAAGATACAACAAAAATCGTTAAGGAGCCTCTGACAGAGAGATATCACACACACCCCTGCCCTCTGGCCGGAATGGCCTACGGCCAGCTAGAGAAACCTATCTCCGAGGCACAGATCGAATCTGACCGAACATGTGTCACGATTTGAACAGGTTGTGTCAAATGGTCCCATCCCTCCACCCTCCTATAAATACTTAGGAAGGACCTTGGTAAGGCACAGAACTCTCGCTATTTTCCCACTTTCTATTCTTTACTACTACTACTCTCAGAAACACTAACTTGGGCGTTGGAGGCTCCTCCCCTAGAAACACACTCCGGGGAGTTCCTAACCCTTGTTCTTCTGAGTGTTTTAGGCACCTTCATACCGAAAGTCTCTCCTCCAGGCCAACATGTCATAGAACAAGGATGCTGTCGGGCATCATTTAGCACCATCTGTGGGAAATCCCTCTCAGGTCACCATTGTTGAGACCCGGCGTTTTAAGGACAAGGGACTCTCGAAGTCCTAGTCCATGCCGGAAGCTCCAGCAGCGACTGACCAACTTGTCGTAGAGACTTTTGTGCTTAAGGATGAATGTCCTCTAACGGTCACGATGAGGTTTCTGTAGGACTTTCAGCACTTTGTTGTGGCTGAAATGACCCAACAGCTCAACCAAAGGTGGTCATAACCACTTCCCGGGGGAAGGGCACCTTCTCCTAGCACTCGGTAAGAGAAGAGCTCAAAGTTACCCAGCCGTACCTCCGAAAACAGGGGCTCTCACGATGAGTCTTCAATGGAGAACGTAACCTCCAGAGGACGTCACACAACAGAAATGGTATCAAAAGAACTGAGGACTTCCCGCCAGTAAAATCCATCCCCATACGGGAGGTCCTAGTCCCCACGCCGATGAAGTTACTTTTCAAAAAGGAGACGTTGCTCTCCGTTGTTGGTGGCCACCAGACAGCGAGCAGAAGATAGTGCTACCACCCTCATGGAGAAAATCCTAGGGAGGTTGGAAAAGGCAGAAAGACAGATCTCTCGGAACCCTGTTTGGTCGAGGTTGTTGAAGACGTTAACTAGAGAAGAGTCACCCTTCATCTGTGCAGTGGCAGAGGCACCTATGCCAAGTGACTTTTGAGTACCGTACTTGGAAACGTATGATGGATGTAGTGACCCCCAAGCTCACTTGATGAAGTATTTGTTAGTGTTATGCCCAAAAGCCAATCATGAGATGATTGTATTTTTGCACATTGAGTCATGATATTTTATTAAGGCATTAATGCAACAAACATATTCATAACCCTAGGATAATGATATTCTTAAATGTCCCTGGTCTAGTATTATTCTGGAGCAGGTTACAATAATACGTAACGACTAGCATATGTGGAGACTAATATGAGATATGTAGTCTACATATGGGTACAAGTTGGAGAACTTGTGTACTGGACCGACCCACCATGAGAACACTACATGGATCATTATATGAGTGTCATAAGTGATTCTTATAGTGATCATGGTATATGTAGTCCTTCGACCTAAGATCATCAAGGTTCCCTACATGTGAGTCACATACTTTGATACTTTCCTTTGTTGCTCGTAACTGAGTGAACTTGAAGGAGGTCATTGGGTATGTCACATATCATGCGGAGGGATTTGTATGATCAAGGTGGGAATTGTCCCTCCTATGTAACGGGAGTGATATCTTCAGGCCCCTTGATAGAGTGAGATTTAGAAAATGCATGGCCATGCTCGGATGAGTTGATATACGATATGAATGTCATCAGCTTAAGTTAGTCCACTCCGTAATCAAGAAACCAAAGATTGGGCTATACGAGAGTGACACATTCCATGTCTCGTGCTTAGTCTTGATATCTTGGACAAATGGACAATGGCATATATCAATGATGATCATAAAGGTTTAGTCGAATCATCGACAATCTTGTCACTTTGGTAGCAATGATGTGTTGTTAGACACCGCTCATTGCTTATGATCATAAATGTGATTTATGATCATTGCCAACATGGCAAGAGCCTATTGGGTCACACACATAGAGCTATTTGGATCATTAGAGTGCATGGGCTAATTATTTGGGTTATGGTTTCAGTTTAATTTCGTATTAATAATGGGCCAAAAAGTTGAGCCATTATTAAGCCCGAAATTAAATCCTAATTGGATTAGGGCTTTGAAACCCATTAGGCCTGGAAGTTGAGTCTCACTATAAATACAACTTTTAAGTGAGAAATTCACGGGTCTCCTTGCCCTAGCCTCCAAAAAAGACAGCCACACTCTTCTCTTGCAATTCCTTGGAGGACGCAAGCTAGCACTGCGAGCGCAAGAGAAATGCATCTGCCGGGACGTGGTGGAAGCGTGGTGATCCCGAGAGGCTCGTGTGGATACCATAGAGAGCCTGAACACGTCAACTGTTCAGGTTTTGTGATTCGACTCTACAGTTGAGTGAGAGATCTCAACCAAAAATTAGGTATGAAAATTTTTGAACACCCGGTTTACCCTGTTTCACTTGGATCCTGGAGGGTTTCGGTTAAATTCCGCTGCGCTGTTTGGCTCCAGAAACCCAACAGTATAGGCACCGTATGGTGTTGCATGGTGCTGATTATGCCACCTTCTGCAAATGCTTCGAAGTCACCCTTTTAGGGCCCGCAACTGCATGGTATAACTCCCTGGCTCTAGGAACCATAATGTGTTTCTAGGAGTTATCCACCGCATTCACCCAGCAGTTCATCAAAAGTAGACCAACGACGAAGATGCCTGCCCAAATGTTTGACATAGCCCAAAAGAATGGGGAGACCATTTGGGACTATGTTGAGAGATTCAACCGAGAAGCGCTAAGCGTGTCTGACTTCTGCCTTAAAATCCACATCCTTGCCATGATCAGGGGACTGTAGAGAGATTCACAACTCTTCTATGATTTCTCCAAAGATCCCCATGATACTCTCGGTGAATTCTACCGAAAGGTAGAACAGCACACGACAGCTGAAGAACTGCAGATGGTAGGGCCGAAGTCAGACCACAATCATCCCGAGGGTGGGGGTAGACCTCAAAAGCAGAGAAGGAAGAGGCTAGCATCATTCACGCCCTTGAACACCACAAGGGTAAACATACTGATGGCTATGGATAGGCAAGCGACTACTATCCAACGTTTGAAGGCCATGACCTCGGAGAATAAGAAGAACATGAAGAAGTTTTGCCATTTTCACCGAGACCATGGGCACAACATCAAGGAATTCTTCCAACTAAAAAATTACATCAAATCTCTGATCAAACAAGGCCAACTGCAGCGATACCTGTGAATGCCAATCCCCAAAGGAATAAGGGAAGAAAAAAGGAAAGGGGAAGATGAGGACTATGATTCTGATCGATGTTGGAATCGAAGTCCCAGAAAGCATTCACCACCTCCGGTGGGAGTAATCCAGACAATCACAACTGGGATACCCTCAGTAGAGAGAAAAAGAAAAGTCCGGGAAATCTCTGATGCTCATCGGCATCCTCATTGTGTGACATAGTGGCCTGGAGTAGGGACTTCCGGTATGAAAACGTCTGAATGAGAGACTTCTGATATGAGGGTGGCTACAAGACTAAAAAAAACAAGGGTTAGAGACTCCTCGGAATGTGTTTTTAGGGGAAGAACCTCCGATGCCCAAGTCAGTTTTTGGGGAATAAGGAGCAGGGAGTAAAGAGTAGAGAGCAGAGAGCAGGGTAGAGAGAGTCTCTTATCCTTCTTACCAAGGTCACTCCCAGGTATTTATAGGAGGGTGTAGGGAGGAAGCCGTTTGACACAAGCCACTTAAATCATGACATGTGTTTAGTCGGATGTGATTCCGTACCTCTGTAGATGGGTATCTCCTGCTGGCCCTAGCCCGTTCTAGCCAGCGATGAAGGCCGTGTAGGAGGTCTTTGTGTCAGGGGCATGTGCGAGGTCTTTGTGTCAGAGGATCCTTAACCATTTTTGTTGTATCTTCATGAGCCCCCTTTGGCGTATAAGACTTCTTCAGAATAGGAAGTCCCCTTCGGCCCGATATTACGACTGAGAGCTGCTGGGGAAAGCCCTTCAGTATAGTGGGGCACCTTTAGCAGACACTATTCCTTATCGAGGATGGCGATATCCTTTTTTGTACATGGTAGGTTGTCCATTCCAAGGGTGATAGTGCACAACTTTTCCAAGGTCAGTCCCGTTATTCCCCGAGGGTGGTGGTGGGCACCGAGGTCAGAGGGTCAAGGATATTGCGGGCCCCCCATTTCCCGAGGATGGTTACTCGTCTTTTCTGAGGGTGGTGCTAGTCTTCACCGAGGGTGGTGCTCATAAGACTAAACCTGGGAATTATAAGGGTAATAGCCCTTTGGCTATCACATGCCCCCCTCGAAAAGCCGAAGTTGTATCTTTGGTACTTGAGCTTTTGCAAGCATTTCGTGGAACTCTTTGTGGTAGGTAACAGCCGTCTCAGCAAGTAAATTGAATTTTTGACCAAGGTGACCTTCTTCGGATAAGGGCCTTTCTTCGGTTCAAGACACCTGTACTAGCCGAGGTAGTGCCTTTGGCATTAGGTGGTACCTATTCTTTGCTCAAGCTTATGGTGTTCCCAAAGTTGTTACTTCGGGCCTAAGTGTTCACTCCCCTTATGGGTTTTTTATTGCCTGCTAGTGAATCGTCACATCTTCTGAACGGATAGACACGTCTCCTCGGGAAAGACTTGTATAAGTATGGCAGCTATCAGGAGCGCGCCCTTGTTTCTCATGTCAGATGACACATGTCGACCGGCAACTGGTGAACAGTTGCGTCTCTTCACCTTTAAGGGATCATTATGGCGACGCGTTGCCTGCCCCCTTCGACCTATATAAACCCTTCCTTTTCAGTTTTTTCCACACTTCTGTTCTTTTGCTATCTTTTGCTCTCAAGTTTCCTTTTCTCTCTTTCTTTTTTCAGCGGTTGTGCTAGCGGCAGAGCGATTTTCAGCGATACTTGAGGTGGTCTTTCCAAAGTTCATACATTGTTCCAAGCTAGGTGGATCTTTTTCTTGAAGTTATTCTTCAGTATTTTTTGTGTGTCTTCCCCATTCTTTTTCTTTTTCCTTCCCGAGGTTAGACTTCCTCTTTTCGAACATATCTGATCCAGTCCCGCTTATGTCTGTTTGTCCTGTTCCTGAGAGTTGGCTTCCCCTTAACTCTTATCCAAGTTGTGCCACTTCGGAGAAAGTTTAGAAGTGGTCAGCTAAATTCTTTCTCCCCTCTTATGCTGTTACTAGGCTACCTACTCCCGGTATGGCTAGTTACATGCCACATTTGGATAAGGTTACCATTTTTTGGGCCCAGCTGAAGGCAAGACTTCGGTACCCTCCCCCAAAGATGGTCTGCGAGTTTTGCCAATTCCATGGCATAGCTATGAATCAACTTCCCCCAAACTCTTATTCTTACTTAAATGCCTTCCTTTGCATGCGTAGGGTCTTCAAGATAGAGCCCCACTTCATCTTTTTCATGCAATACTATAAACTCCACCATATTCTGAAGGGTGGGTTCTACTTCTTGCTTCCACAGGGATTTGGGAGCAAGAAGTACACATTCACGTTCAGAAATGAAGGACGGCTGGTGGGGTTGGCAGAAGAAGTTGTTTTTTCTAATGGTCCATGAGCAGTGGAAGCATGTGCCAACCCAATGGGCTTTGAGGGCTTTGGATATTGATGTAGTTGATCCTTGGAAGCTGTTAACCTTAGAGTTAAAAGCCTAATTTGAAGAGTTCTATAGCCGTATTCGGGCTGTCGCAGACTAGGATCCCGAGGTCCCTCTGCGTTCCTTATACCCCTTTCCCATTAGATGGAATTTGATGACGGAAGAGGTCCTTCAGGAGTAGCAGGTGATCAAGGAACACATTACCGATCTGAACATGCCGAAGCCTCCTTTTGATGAGAAGAAGGCATGGCTGGTAATTCTCCATTGGGGTGAACTCATTCATTTGGCTTTTGAAGAGAGTAAGTTTATTTCTAGATTTTTTCATATATCTCTTTTTGTACTTACATTGATGTTTTTTTTTTCTCAGAGATGGGTGACAAGTTCACTACATTTTATAAGTCTCTCTTCCTCGATTAGGCCAAGAGGGGGAGCAGCAGGGGAAGAAGTCAGCACCGAAAATGAAGAGGGTGCCTGGGGGATCATCTTCGGCCCCAAAGTCGAAGAAGACGAAGTGATATGATCAAAGAAGGCACACATGGAGAAGGCAAAGACCCATTGAAGGTTTCTAGTGGACCTATGACAAAGAAGAAAGCTAAGGAGCTCTCAAATGCACTAGAAGGCTTTGTTTCAAGTTTCTTCATGGAGAATGGACATGGTGTTAGTGTAAGGCCAATCATGAGATGATTGTATTTTTGCACATTGAGTCATGATATTTTATTAAGGCATTAATCCAGTAATTATGTTTGTTGTTTTGTTTCTGCGTAACTTAACAAACATAAATGTAACCCTAGAATAATGATATTCTCAAACGTTCCTAGTCTAGTATTATTGTGGAGTGGGTTGCAATAATACGTAACGACTAGGATATGTGGAGACTAATATGAGATATGTAGTCTGCATATGGGTACATGTTGGAGAACTTGTGTACTGGACTGAAACCATAACCCAAATAATTAGCCCATGCACTCTAATGATCCAAATAGCTCTATGTGTGCGACCCAATAGGCTCTTACCACGTTGGCAATGATCATAAATCACATTTATGATCATAAGCAATGAGCGGTGTCTAGCAACACATCATTGCTACCCAAGTGACAAGATTGTCGATGATTCGACTAAACCTTTATGATCATCACCGATATATGCCATTGTCCCTTTGTCCAAGATATCAAGACTAAGCACGAGACATGGAATGTGTCACTCTCGTATAGCCCAATCTTTGGTTTCTTGATTACCGAGTAGACCAACTTAAACTGATGACATTGATATCGTATATCAACTCATCCGAGCATGGCCATGCATTTTTCTAAGTCTCACTCTATCAAGGGGCCCGAAGATATCACTCCCGTTACATAGGAGGGACAAATCCCATCTTGATCATACAAATCCCTCCGCATGATATGTGACATACCCAATGACCTCCTTCAAGTTCACTCAGTTACGAGCAACAAAGGAAAGTATCAAAGTATGTGACTCACATGTAGGGAACCTTGATGATCTTAGGTCGAAGGACTACATATACCATGATCACTATGAGAATCACTTATGACACTCATATAACGATCCATGTAGTGTTCTCATGGTGGGTCGGTCCAGTACACAAGTTCTCCAACTTGTACCCATATGTAGACTACATATCTCATATTAGTCTCCACATATGCTAGTCGTTATGTATTATTGCAACCCGCTCCACAATAATACTAGACCAGGGACGTTTAAGAATATCATTATTCTAGGGTTACAATTATGTTTGTTAAGTTACGCAGAAACAAAACAACAAACATAATTGCTGGATTAATGCCTTAATAAAATATCATGACTCAATGTGCAAAAAATACAATCATCTCATGATTGGCTTTTGGGCACAACACTAACAATCTCCCACTTGCACTAAAAGCCAATCATCCATGTATCTAATACCGATGGACCTAGAATGGCTATCATGCTTCTTGCTGCGTAAGGGGCTTTGTCAGTGGATCAGCAATGTTGCTATCTGTCGAAGTCCTGCATATCCTTACATCACCCCTCTCGATGATCTCCCTGATGAGATGATAGCGTCGGAAGTATGTGTTTGGATCGCTGGTGAGATCGAGGTTCCTTAGCCTGTGCGATTGCTCCATTGTTGTCACAATAGAGCTCTATCGGGTCGGTAATGCTTGGAACCACTCCAAGTTCAGTGATGAACTTCTTGATCCAAACTGCCTCCTTCGAAGCATCAGAGGCGGCAATGTACTCAGATTCTGTTGTAGAGTCAGCTACTGTCTCTTGCTTTGAACTCTTCCAGCTCACAGCACCACCACCAATACAAAACACATAACCAGATTGCGATCTAAAATCATCCTTATCGGATTGGAAGCTTGCATCGGTGTAACCCCTTACAACGAGCTCATCTTCACCTCCAAAGACCAAGAATGCATCCTTAGTCCTTCGTAAGTACTTAAGGATGTTCTTAACAGCTGTCCAGTGACTCTCACCGGGGTTCGATTGGTACCTACTCGTCATGCTCAAAGCATATGAGACATCGGGACGAGTACATATCATGGCATACATGATAGATCCAATTGCTGAGGCATATGGAATCTTACTCATGCGCTCTCTCTCCTCGGGTGTACTCGGACACTGAGATCTAGAAAGAGTGATACCATGTGACATGGGCAAGAATCCTTTCTTGGAATCTTGCATGCTAAACCTCTTTAGCACCTTGTCAATATATGTACTTTGACTTAGGCCAAGAAGCTTTCTAGATCTATCTCTATAGATCCTGATGCCTAACACATAGGCTGCTTCACCCAAGTCCTTCATAGAGAAACATTTCCCCAGCCAAGTCTTCACAGACTGTAGCTCAGGAATGTCATTCCCGATGAGTAGTATGTCATCTACATACAACACCAAGAAGACAATAGCGCTCCCACTAACCTTCTTGTAGACACAAGGTTCATCTTCATTTTTGATAAAACCAAACTCTTTGATTGCATTCATCAAAATGAAGATTCCAACTTCGAGAAGCTTGCTTCAGTCCATAAATGGACCTTTGCAACTTGCACACTTTATTGGCATTCTCAGGAGTGACAAAACCCTCAGGTTGTGTCATGTACACATCCTCAAGTAGCTTTCCATTTAGGAATGCAGTTTTGACATCCATTTGCCATATCTCATAATCATAGTGTGCAGCAATAGCAAACAAAATTCGGATGGATTTAAGCATAGCAACTGGTGAAAAAGTTTCATCATAGTCAATACCATGAATTTGCTTGAAACCTTTTGCAACCAATCGTCCCTTAAAGGTAATCACATTACCATCCATGTCAGTTTTCTTCTTGAAAACCCATTTGCACCCTATGGGTTTTACCCCTTCAGGTGGGTCAACCAAAGTCCATACTTGGTTTTCATACATGGATTCCATCTCGGATTTCATGGCCACTAGCCACTTCTCAGAGTCAGGCCCCGACATAGCTTGTTGGTAGGTTGTGGGCTCATCCTGATCCATGA
Organism: Aquilaria sinensis; assembly: GCA_005392925.1. Lineage (NCBI taxonomy): Eukaryota > Viridiplantae > Streptophyta > Magnoliopsida > Malvales > Thymelaeaceae > Aquilaria > Aquilaria sinensis. Next base: position 94,931 of record SMDT01000461.1, read on the forward strand.
GCATCACATCACCAGTGTGAGTCACGAGAAATCCATATCTCTCGGGCTCACGCCGAATCCTACCAGACCTACGTGGGCTCTGTGCTACAGGAACAGACTCTTGAACCACAACATCTTGTGGTGTCTGTTCAGGTTCCATTTCAGGTTCGATGTCTCCTTGTTGTTCTTGAATTTCTTCAAGTTCTACTTTCCTCCCACTAGTTTCCTTTAGAGATAAACTCTTTCTCTAAAAAGACACCAGTTCGAGCAACAAACACTTTTTGCTCAGAAGGATTGTAGAAATAGTAACCCTTTGTTTCTTTGGGATACCCAACAAAAAGGCATTTTTGAGATTTGGGCCCTAGTTTGTCAGAGGATTGACGTTTCACATAAGCGTCACAGCCCCAAATCTTCATAAAAGACAAATTGGGACGCCTCCCACTCCATATCTCATATGGTGTCTTTTGAACCGATTTAGATGGAACTCGGTTTAGTGTAAAAGCGGCTGTCTCTAGAGCATGTCCCCAAAAGGAGTTTGGAAGGTCAGCTTGACTCATCATAGAGCGAACCATGTCTAACAGAGTTCGATTTCTCCTTTCAGATACACCATTCCATTGAGGTGTACCTGGTGGAGTGAGTTGTGATACTATACCACACTCCTTCAGATAGTCAAGGAATTCTCGATCCAAGTACTCTCCACCTCGATCTGATCGAAGCACTTTGATACTCTTCCCGAGTTGATTCTCTACTTCATTCTTGAATTCTTTGAACTTTTCAAAGGATTCTGACTTGTGTCTCATAAGATACACATAGCCATATCTGCTGAAAGTCATCAGTGAAAGTAATGAAGTATTGGAAACCTCCTCTAGCTTGTGTAGACATAGGGCCACATACATCACTATGTATGAGTCCTAGTAAGTCATTAGCCCTTTCACTTTGCCCTGTGAATGGGGCTTTGGTCATCTTGCCCAACAAACATGACTCACATGTCTCATATGATTCAAAATCAAATGAGTCCAAGAGTCCATCCTTATGGAGCTTGGATATGCGGGTCTCATTTATATGGCCCAAGCGACAGTGCCAGAGATAGGTCGGGTTTGAATCATTTAATCTGACCTTCTTGGTATTCACATTATAGATTGGATCTTCGAGGTCTAGAACATACAACCCATTGCTAAGTTGAGCACTACCATAAAAGATTTCATTCAAATAAATAGAACAACATTTGTCCTTTATTATAAATGAAAAACCTTTCTTGTCCAAACAAGAAACAGAAATCAAATTTCTACTAATAGTAGGCACAAAGTAGCAGTTGTCTAATTCTAAAACTAATCCACTAGGTAAAGTGAGAACATAAGTCCCTACGGCTAAGGCAGCAACCCTTGCTCCATTTCCAACACGTAGGTCCACTTCACCTCGGGCCAATCTTCTACTTCTACTTAGATCCTGCACATTTGCACAAATGTGAGATCCACATCCAGTATCCAATACCCAAGATGAGGAAGTAGAAAAGTTAGCCTCTATAACAAAAATACCTGAAGTGGAAGTCTTACTTCCCTTTTCCTTAGCAAGTTCTTCAAGATAGAGCTTGCAATTGCGCTTCCAGTGTCCAGGTTGCTTACAATGGAAGCACTCCCCTTCCTTTGCCACACCACCCTTTGGTTTCAGTGCAGCTGAAGAAGAATTAGCATTGGACTTTCCATTAGCTTTATCCTTCTTCTTGTTGGCTTTTCCCTTTCCCTTGCCCTTTTGAACCATCAAAATGGGCTTAGCCTTCTTAAGGTTTTGCTCAGCAGTTCTCAACATGTTGAGCAATTCAGGGAGGGACTTGTCAAGGTCGTTCATGTTATAGTTCATGACGAACTGACTGTAGCTTTCAGGCAACGATTGCAAGACTACATCAATAGCCAACTCTTTCTGAAGAGCAAATCCCAAATTCTCAAGATTCTCAATGTACCCAATCATCTTGAGCACATGAGGACCCACGGGACTTCCCTCAGACATCTTGCACTGAAACAATGCCTTAGAGGTCTCAAACCTCTCATGCCTAGCTTGCTCTTGGAAAAGCATTTTGAGATGTTCGATCATATCGAACGCCCCCATGTTCTCATGTTGCTTCTGAAGCTCAGATTCCATGGTAATAAGCATGAGGCATGCAACATCCAAAGCATCATCAGAATGCCTCTTGTGAGCATCCCTTTCAGCTCTTGGAGCAGTGGCAGCAGGCTCATTCGGAATGGGCTGCTCTAGGACATAAGCCTTTCTCTCTTGTTTGAGGACTATCCTCAAGTTTCGGTACCATTTGAGAAAGTTGGTCCCATTCAGTTTTTCCTTCTCAAGGATCGATCGCAACGAAAGTGTCGATGTGTTTTGTGCCATGGTTATCTACAACAGTAAATATGCAGTGTAAGAGTCATGTATTTTAATTCATTTAATAAGGACTTTTATTAAACGATACTCCCACTATTTTCCTCAAAATAATAACCCTCGATATTATTTCGGAACACCTCGGCGCTAAGGTATTCTAGTGGGCCAAGATCCATATTTGACCACAACCTGAGTCAGCTTTGGCTTTTCTTCTCAAGTTACAGCTATTTAGGTAGGCAACTCCTTGCCAATTGCATCTTATGCAACTCTTGGATAGTTGGGTGAACAACACTTGTCCAAGCTCATCTCATGAGCTTAAGCCCAACTCTATGCCTCTAAGTCCCTAATCCTATTAGGATGACTTAGTTAAGTCGAACCCAAAGTTAGCAATTTGGATATCACTATTATCCCATCGCGCCTTACCAAGATGAACATAGGTGCTTTGCTTTGGCAAACCCACCTAATGTTGATCAAAGTCTTGACGAGTGCCAACATTTGGAAGGCATCACATTTAATGACTTAATATTTGTTTGAGGGATTTTTTTTCTTTTGATCTCACCAATTTGTTATCTCCGGTTGTCTTATACATGCATCACATACAAATATAAAACATGCATCTCATGCTTACAAGAAAGTAAACGTGACATGGTTATAGCCCAAACTATGCGATATTCTCAAGCCAATGAGAATATCATAAAAGCCTAAGAAAAGAAAAGAGTCTTCACAAGCTCCTTCTCTTCCTTTCTTGGTTGCCCTTTTGTTGTCACCTCCTTGGACATACCACCTTGGATGATCCTTGGACATACCAACCTTGGATGATCCCATAATGCACCATTACATCAATAATAGAAACCTCGAGTTACATTCGAGGGGAGTAAGGTGAGAAGAGAATGTACAATGAGAGTGATAAGAAAAGGCACGACTCGCAGGCCGTATTTACAAGTACAACCAATCAAGGGCTATAACCATGCACCATGCTTCAAACACCAATCAGCATATCATGTCAAATCTCATTCAACAAAGATGCATGCCAATTTTCGTGCGTTGATTAACCAGTTTTTATTTATGTGGCGCTTCGCATACGGCGGTCCCGCTGGCCGGTCAGTGGGCGGTGGTTCCGCTGACCAATTAGCGGACGGGGTCAAGGGGAGCCACCTTTGCGGGGGTTGTGGGGGGCAGCGCCCGCTAGCGCAAAAAATTTTCTTACAAATTGCTTAGCCTGAAATCTTCTATTTCGAGCAAGTAGGCACCCGAGACTCCTCCATTCGAGCCACCAAAAATACCTTACTTTCGGTGCCCGAACAGGCCGAATCCGAACAAAGCTAGGGTTTTTGCAACTATTGCAAGAATCCTAATCCATATAGGTATCTCATACCATTCAATTTCGGGTTAATCTCATTAACCAATTAGTGTCGTTTCTTCATATATGTCATATGTTCATTACGAATTCCAGTTTCATGCATTTCATGCATCATGAAATCAATCTAATTAATCATGGCCGAAAAAGCAACCGAACACATAACATCATGCGATTCAACACTCAATCCCGATTTTAGGGTTTCACCAGTAGCTCTGATACCACTGTTGGGTTTCGGGAGCCAAACAGCGCAGTGGAATTTAACCGAAACCCTCCAGGATCCAAGTGAAACGGGGTAAACCGGGTGTTCGAAAATTTTCATACCTAATTTTCGGTTGAGATCTCTCACTCAACTGTAGAGTTGAATCACAAAACCTGAACAGTTGACGTGTTCAAGGCTCTCTATGGTATCCACACGAGCCTCTCGGGATCACCACGCTTCCACCACGTCCCGACAGATGCGTTTCTCTTGCGCTCGCAGTGCTAGCTTGCGTCCTCCAAGGAATTGCAAGAGAAGAGTGTGGCTGTCCTTTTTGGGAGGCTAGGGCAAGGAGACCTGCGAATTTCTCACTTAAAAGTTGTATTTATAGTGAGACTCAACTTCCAGGCCTAATGGGTTTCAAAGCCCTAATCCAATTAGGATTTAATTTCGGGCTTAATAATGGCTCAACTCTTGGGCCCATTATTAATACGAAAATTAAAGTGAAACCATAACCCAAATAATTAGCCCATGCACTCTAATGGGCACAACACTAACACATGTCTCGTGCTTAGTCTTGATATCTTGGACAAAGGGACAATGGCATATATTGGTGATGATCATAAAGGTTTAGTCGAATCATCGACAATCTTGTCACTTGGGTAGCAATGATGTGTTGCTAGGCACCGCTCATTGCTTATGATCATAAATGTGATTTATGATCATTGCCAATTTGGTAAGAGCCTATTGGGTCACACACATAGAGCTATTTGGATAATTAGAGTGAATGGGCTAATAATTTGGGTTTTGGTTTCACAATAATTTTGTATTAATAATGGGCCCAATAGTTGAGCCATTATTAAGCCTGAAATTAAAGCCTAATTGGATTAGGGCTTTGAAACCCATTAGGCCAGGAAGTTGAGTCTCACTATATATACAACTTTTAGTGAGAAATTTGTAGCTCTCCTTGCCCTAGCCTCCTAAAAGGACAGCCATACTCTTCTCTTGCAATCCTTGGAGGACGCAAGCTAGCACTGCGAGCGCAAGAGAAACGCATCTGCCGGGACGCAGTGGAAACGTGGTAATCCCGAGAGGCTGGTGTGGATACCATAGAGAGCTTGATAATGTCAACTATTCAAGTTTGGTGATTTGACTCTATAGTTGAGTGAGAGATCTCAACCAAAAATTAGGTATGAAAATTTTTGAACACCGGTTTACCCCATTTCACTTGGATCCTGGAGGGTTTCAGTTAAATTCCGCTGTGCTGTTTGGCTCCCGAAACCCAACACGTGGAACTTTGTAAGGAGCTGCTAGAACTTTCAAGACACCATATGGAGATAAGGGACATGCTTGGTACTCAGTTCTAGAGTGCTTAGACAAGCCACAAGGCAAGGACACCAAGGACACCACTCAAAGTGCACCATTTGAGCCCCCTTAAGTGTTATTGACGCATTTTATTCCCATAAGCTGGATTTTTTAGCTCTAACTTTCCAGACCTCTTTTACCACATCTAAGAGGAAGATTCAAGTCATTGGAACTCAAATATTCAAGCTTGGAGTTGAAGATACAAGCGAAAACCCTAAAGTGCCCAAAAATGCACCCAAAAAGACTATTTGGGGGGTTTCGGGTTTAATCTTGTATTTGCATTTTATTTTTATTCAATTCCTATTTAGATACATTATTTAGGATGTTGTTTAGGCTATGGAAGAGGTTTGAATCGTTTGGACAAGTTGCATATGTTACATACACTAAACTTGTTCAAACTAGGAGTTAGAGTCCTAATTTGACTAGGATTTCCTATGTCTTTGTATCTAGGATTCCTGAGGGACTTAGGCTGCGAATTTTACCCAGTTTTTTACCCTCGTTTAGGCCTATATAAAGGCACATATTCTAGATTTAAAAACATAGATTATAGCAAAAATAATATTGCTCTTTTGAGAAGTTTTCTCTTTGGTTCTTGGTGGACTGCCTTGGTGCACAAGATTGCTTGTGTTCTTAGAGTTCTATACTTCTCGTTTCTAATCACAGGTTGATTAGGGGTGGGGTTTTCAAACCTAGTCTTTTTGTTGTCTTGTGGAGCTTTAATCACATCTTGGGCGCATTTCATGGTCTTTACACCATAGGGGTTCGCATCAGTTGGTATCAGAGCCACAAGTTCCATTGAAGGACATATCTTGTGTTCTTGTTTATCCTCGACTTTCTTTCAATTTCTTTTTCTAGTAATTTCGTGTGTTAATTCTCTTTTTTAATCTTTTTTCTTCTTGTTTCAGGTCTGTCCTTTTTATTCCATCCTTGTCCAAGTCTGAAAATCACAAAAACAACAAAAAAAAGTGAATCCGTGTTGTCTAGTGTTCTCAATTTTATTCTGTTTTTTATTGTTTGTTTCTTATCTTTCTATTTCATGTCTAGCCATATTAATCTCTTTTGTTTTCATTGTTTCCAGCATCCTAGAGTTAAGAAAACACTTGATGCCCATCAGCATCTCCACTGTATGTCATGATGAGGGTGGAAGAAACTTTTGGTGGTGGAGGAATGCCCAAAGAGAATACGTTCTGGGAGGACCGCCTGGAAGACACAGAAAGTAGGGGTTAGGAGGTCCTTGGAGTGTTTTTCTGGGGAGGATTCTTCGACGCCCAAGTCAATGTTTTTCAGGTGAAAGATAAGCAAAGGGGGTAAAGGATGTCTTATGGGGAGAACCCCTTTACCTGTGATGCCTCTCGAATATTTATAGGAGGTAGATAGGAGAAATTTGTTTACCACAAGCTGCCCAGATCATGACACATGTTCGGCTATATGTGATTTGTACCTTTAGAGGGACTTTTATCCGACCGTAGGCCGTTCAGCCGAAAGCCTATGCTACTCGAGAATGGCGTGTCAGAGCGTGTCTGGGGGCGGCGTGTCAGGAGCCGTATGAGTACGGTGTGTCAGAGAATCCTAAGATGTTTAATTGTACATCCACGTGGCTTCTTTAGGTGACCGAATTCCCACAAGGTCCAAGGGTTCCTCGAGGAGGTGAACATCTTCGGAGGGAGGTCCTTTGCTTTATGCAAGACACCTTCGGCTGGACTTTCCCAAGGTTAGGCCCGGGCCCTTGGCAATGGTACTCTCGAGGATATGTCCCGAAGGTGGTCCAAAGAATAACCGAAGGCGGGCTTAGGCACATGGAGTCTTTCCAAGGTTATCCTCAGGAGGAGTGATGACCCTTTATGACCGAATTTGGTCTGACGTGTCCCCCGCAGGCGACGCTTATCCGGCTTGTTCGCGGGTGCTTGAGGCCCTCTCTTCGGCAAGGTCTGGTTGCCTATTCCTGATCAAGGGTAATCCGTTGGCCCGTGATGATGTATACGCGTGAGATCCTTCAGGGGCGATTGCCCTTTGGCTATCATATGCCCCCCTTAGAAAATCTAAAGATGCGTCTTCGGTTTGGGAGACTCTTGGGAACTCTTTGGAGTTCGAGCGATGTTCCTGGCGCTTCTGCCGAGGCCTTTGTCAGATGCGTGTGATTCCACTGTCCTCCCTGTCAGTGAATTGCTTCTTCTTCTCATTCAGGCGGATGTGTCAGTTTGGGAAGCGCTATATAGGTTTGCCAGCTGTCAGGGGCGTGCCCTTATTTCTCGCATCAGCTTACACATGGCTGTTGATAAATGGTGAGTAGTTACGTCGGTTGTGTCAATTGTGTCTCTTCACCTTCGAGGGGCAATAATGACAACGCTTTGCTTACCCCTTTCGGTCTATATAAGCACCTCTCGCTTCACTTCTTGTCACACTCTTTTCTTTTGCTCTTATCTGCTCCAGAGCTCTCTCTCATCTTTTTCCTTCTTTTGGCAGCGGTTTCAATGGCCGAGCGATTTCTGGCAACCCTCACGATAGCATCTAAAAACCCAGACTTTGGCAAAACCTTCGGTGGGTGTTTCCCTCTGTAGCTCTCTCTCTCTTTTTTTCTTTCGAGGTTGTTTTCTGAAATTTTTTTATTTTCTTCCTCCATTCTTCCCGAGGTCATCCTTCTTCTATCTCAAAAAATGTTGAATCCAACCCTGTTGATGTCCGTCTGTCATCTTCCCGAAAGCTTTCTCCCCCTTGAGTCTCATCCTTGCTGTGCCACTTCAGAAAAAATGACGAAGTGGATGGCCAAATTTTATCTTCCTTCTTATGTCGTCCCGAGGTTGCCTATCTCGGGTATGTACTGTTTTATGGCCCATTTGGGTAAATTACCATTTACCGAGCTTAGTTGAAAGCCGGTCTTCGGTATCCTCCCCATCGGATGATATGCAAATTCTGTAAGTTTCATGGTATTGCCGTGAACCAGCTCCCTCCTAATTCTTTTTCTTATTTCAAATCCTTCCTCTGCATGTGTGGGGTTTTTAAGATAAACCCCCACTTTCTTTTCTTTATGCAATATTACAAACTCCACCCGGTCCCGAACGGCGGCTTTTATTTCTTGCTTGCCCGAGGGTCCGGGAGTAAAAAATTCACCTTCACTTTTGATAATAAGGATAGCTGGCGAGGGTGGCAAAAGAAGTTCTTCTTCCTGTCGGTTCCCGAGTTTTGGGGCCACGTACCTACCAGGTGGGCTTCAGGGACCGTGAAGATTGATGTCGTCGACCCTTGGAAGCTTCTAACTTCGGAGTTGGCGGCTGAGTTCAGTAAGTTCGATTGACTTATTCGGGTGGTCACAGACTGGGACCCCAAGGTTCCTCCGCATTCATTTTATCCCTTTTCCATTAAATGGGACCTCATGACCGAGGATGTCCTTTGGGAACTGGGGGTAGTGAATGCACACAAGGGTGACCCAAACATGCCCATTCCTGTTCTCCCAGGGAAGAAGGCATGGATAGTAATGCTTCTTCGGGCTGAAATTTCATACAAGGCTTTTGCCGAGAGAAAGTCACCTTCCAGGATTTGATAACTGTTTCCCTTTTGGACTTACACTAATGTTTTTTCCTTTTGCAGAGATGGGCGATCTGGCTGCTGATTTTTACAGGTCCCTCTTTCTCGGTCAGGCCGAGAGGGGAGAGCAGGCATGCAAGAAGGCATCTGCCAAGAGGAAGAAGACCATCGGAGGTTCTTCCAAGGCAAATAAGGCTAAGGCGGCTGCCATCCCTCCTCCCCCAGAAGATGTGGTTGATGTGCTGGATCGGTCTCCTGATCATTCTCCGGCCCATGCTGATCCTCCCTCAGACTCTGCCATTGTCGGGGCAGCCTTGAGTCTGGTCCTTGAGCACACATCAGCTCAAGAGCTCGAAGAGAGCAGGAGGAGAAAAGGCAAGAATATTCCCGGTGAAGTCCAAGGAGTGGACGAGGCTGAGGATGATGTGGCCGAAGTTCCACCAGGTTGATTTGTTAGCCATTCTTTTGCAAATCTTAGTATTTTTCATATCTATGATTTTTTAGATGAATGGCTAAGGGATAATGTACTGACCGAACTTTAGCATGATCTCGTAGAGGACATGCCTATTGCTCCTTGGATGGAAACTCACGCCCGAAGGGGGGCTCTTCGGGATAGGCACATCCCGAAAGATAAAGTGCCGAGGGAGCCCTTCTGGACTTTCACGGAGGACATGAATTTGTTCTCCGAGGATAGTCAGTTGATGGCTCGCTAGATGGCGACGGGTGTGATGACGAATGCCACCTTTCAATCATTCATCACTGAATGCCCAAATGAAGAAATCCTAGCGGCGAGGATGACTGAGCCTGCAGCCCAGGTAGTTCTTTCTTCTTTTTACTTAGAAAAATTTTCTTCTAAGTTTTTTTGGCCTTTCGATCCCTGTTTGGGCCTCTTTTTTCTATAACTTTTGGCGTACAGCGGATATTTCCGTGCCTAGGCGGCGAAGCAAACAGAGTCCCACTCTCGGTCTGATGATTCTCTACAAAAAATGAAGGAGTTCTGCGCCAAGTATGTCCTCAAGTACGGCGAACTGAATAAGATTGTGAAGGAGGACATAGTGAATCTTCTGGCTGAGCTCGCAGAGAGCAAGAAGGAGCTCTTTCTTGACTTTTCGACCAAGGTCGAGGACCTCGGCTCAAAGTGTGCCATTCTCTCTTCGGAGAACAAGGCCCTTCGGAAGGAGAAAGCTAAAGATGGTGAGAACCTTATGAAGGTGCTCACTTTGAACGCTGAGCTCTAGGCTGAGGTTGACTCTTTGAGGAAGGAAGCTAAAAATAGGAAAAAGAAGAAGCTCGAGAAGGAAGTTGCTGGGCTCACTGCCGAGCTGTCAGCCCTTAGTTCCGATAAGGATCAATCCGACCAGATGACGAAGGTGTCTTACCAAGATGGCTTCTACTTGGTGCGTCATCAGGTCCTTTCTCGGTACCCTGAGCTTGACCTCTCCTTCCTGTCTGCTCTGGACTTTCCCAAAGAGCCCAGGTGGACATGGTCGAAGCTGGAGTTTCTCAACCTTCCTCCTGCTGGGCCTGTGCTTCCAGCTGATCCTGCTCGGGAAGAAGATGCCAACGCTGAGGAGATGCCAGATGTTCTGGCTCAACCATAGGCTTTCTTCTTCTCTTTCTTTTTCTTGTAATCCTGCCTCTTTGTACCATTTGGCTTAGAAATTTTTAACGAAGATTTTTTCTCAAGTCTCCATTCTTTCCTCCGAATACGATTCTTCACGAGCTAGTGTAATTCTATGTATGTATCTTCGGCGGACGTTCGAAATTATGTCTTTGGAAAGAGTCATTTTGGACCTTTCTTGTATTTTGCCAAATTTTTCAACTCCATCAGGGAGCCAGTTCCTTTTGGAAGAAAACTATTAACGAGCCCTTTTCGGTAACGTGACCCTATTCGGCCTGTATTTTCATTGGCGACTTTGGGGAGGAGCAGTCACAAGCTTTCTTTCAGAAAAAATGTCTAAGTATAGAATCTTTTCAGAGAGTCTGAATGCCAAGTATTTTTCAACTCTACTCCTTCGATATCACGCAATTTGTAGACCCCTGGGCGGACTTCGTCGAGGACCAAATAAGGTCCACTCCAGTTTTCCCGAAGTACCCCCTCTGATGGCTTGCGTGGCTTAAATTCAGCCTCTCGGAGGATGAGGTCTCCTTTTTTTATTTTTTTTCTTCTTACACATAAGTTAGTAGGATAAGCTATTCTTTGTTGGAAAGCCTTCCTCCTATGTTCGGCCATTTTGTGATGTTCCTTGGCAAGGTCTAGTTTTGTCCTCAAGCCGAGACTGTTTCCTCCTTCGTCAAATACTTGTATTCTTATTGAAGGCTGTATGACCTTAATGGGGATGATGGCTTCTATCCCATACGCGAGTGAGAAAGGAGTTTCCCCGGTGGCCCTTCAGGGAGTCGTACGATAGCTCCATAGCACACTTAGGAGCTCTCCTGGCCATTTCCCCTTTGCCTCCTTTAGCCTATTCTTCAAGCCGTCTTTTATTGTCCTATTGGATACCTCGACTTGCCCGTTAGTTTGAGGGTGGGCTACTGGAGCAAAATGCATTTTTATGCCGAGGTCAGCCATGAATTCCTGGAATCCTCTATCCGTAAACTGGGTTCAATTGTCGGGCACTATTACCCTTGGTATGCCAAATTGGCATATGATGTTCTTCCATACGAACTTTTGGACATCCTTCGCTGAGATTGATGCCAATGGCTCCACTTCAATCCACTTAGTGAAGTAGTCCCCTGCGACTATGTAGAACTTCACCCCACCGGGAGTGCTTGGAAGAGGTCTGATGAGATCAATACCCCATACGGCGAAGGGGCAAGGACAATTTGCTGATGTTATTCTTTCCGAAGGTAACTTTTGGATGTTGGCATGCCTTTGGCAATTGTCACATCTTCAGAAAAATTGCCTTGCATCTTTCCTCAAGGTAAGCCAAAAGTAACCTTGGTGAAGTAGTACCCCAGCAAGGCCGTTTGTTCCTATATGGGAGCCACAAGCTCCTTCGTGGACCTCTTCGAGTATTGTTCTGACATTACTTTTGCCTATGCATTTCTGCAGGGGGCTCGCATACCCTTGTCTATATAGTTATTCTCTGATGAGGAAGTATCTTCCCGAGCACTTTCATACTTTTCCGGCCTCTTTGGGATTCTTAGGGAGTTCCGAAGTTGCTAGATATTTCTTGATGGAGTCTTGCCATCCTTCCCCTGAGGTTGCTATGCACATTAATTCTATACCAGGTTACTTTAGTACCTCGGTGGGTTCCTTGGATTTGGCCAAGGTGTCAGCTTGAGTATTATCTCTTCGGGGTACGTTTTCTATTTGTACCGAGTCAAACTCTTCAATGAGTTTTTTGACGAGGTCATGATATTTTGCCAAGGTTGGATTCTTTGCTGCGTATTCTCCTTTCGTTTGTCGGACTGTGGGCCATAAGGTATTTTACGCCAACTTTTCTGGCCAGCTTTAGTCCTGCTATGAGGGCCTCATATTCGACGATGTTATTGGTAACATCAAAACCAAATCTGATTGCGTTAGTAGCTTCCATGCCTTTGGGCCCCCAAAGGACTATTCCAGCGCCCTAATGCTCTGCGCTTGACACTCCATCGACAAAGAGCTTCCATTCTGGATCAACCTTTGCTCGGTCTTCCGCGATGGTTTCAGCATTCTTGATTTCTGGGATTTCGACGATGAAGTCTGCCAGTGCCTGGGCTTTTATTGCCCTCATTGGCTCGTAAGTGATGTCGTACTCTCCGAGTTTGATACACCATTTTGATAATCTTTCCGAATGCTCTACTCTTTTCATTACGTCGCGTAGAGGCAGGTTACTTCGGACGGAGATGGTGTGTCCTTGGAAGTAAGGTCACAACCTTCTGCCTGTGAGTACTAAGGCGTAGATGGCCTTTTGGAGTAATGGGTATCTGATCTCGGTGCCATGTATGGACTTACTTACATAATATACTGGCCACTGCCTCCCACCTTCTTCTTTTACTAGGACCGAACTCATGTTTTTTTCAGTAACTACAAGGTAGAGGATGAGGGGATCTCCTTCCCAAGGTTGACGATGCGTTGGTAGGTGAGTTAAGTATTTTTTAAGCTCATCCCAAGCTTTCTGGCATTCTGGGTTCCATGGATGCTCCCGGGTTCTGGAGCTGTCTTAACCCTTGGGGGCTTTGATGAGTACTTTGAAGAATGGTCGACATCGGTCGCCATACCTGGAGATGAATCTACTAAGGGAAGTGATTCTTCCGATAAGCCTTTGTATATCTTTGGTGGATGTGGTTGTTCAAAAATTTGGCAAGGCTTTGACTTTTCCAGGGTTGGCATCTATTCCCCTTTCTGATCCCATAAACCTGAGAAACTTTCCTGCACTTACTCCGAACACACACTTCTTGGAATTGAGACGTATGCCGAACTCCCGATGTCATTGGATGGTTTCGCCTAAATCGGTGATATGTTTACTAGGCATTTTGCTCTTGACTATCATATCATCAACGTATACCTCCATGTTTCTCCTGATCTGAGAATCGAATACCTTATTCATCAGCCTTTGATAGGTGGCCCCTGCATTTTTGAGCCCAAAAGGCGTTCTGATGTAGCAATAGGTACCCATTTCCGTGATAAAGGCCGTTTTCTCTTCATCTTTGAGGTTCATCTGAATCTGATGATATCCGCTAAAGGCATCGAGGAAGTTGAGAAGCTCGTATTTGGCAGTTGCATCCACCAACTGGTCTATGGCTAGCAAAGGAAGCTGAGAAGCCCGTATTCAGCAGTTGCGTCATTCAAATTTTTAAAGTCGATGCACATTTAGAGTTTTTCACTCCCCTCTTTCGTGGAAATAACCATGTTGCTGAGCCATTCGGGGTATTTTACTTCTCTTACTACCCCATCCTCGGTGTGGCGATTGACTTCGATTTTAACAAAAGAATTCTTATGAGCCGATAGACTCCGTTTTTCCTGTCGAACTGGTTTGGCGTTCGGTCGCACTCTAAGACTGTGGTGGATTATGCTGGGGTCGACCCCAGGGATATCCTTTGGTGAGTAGGCAAATAGATCTTTATTCATAAACAAGAAGGATACAAGCCTTGTTTTGTCAAACTCGGCCAATTTCTTCCCGACTCGGGTGCTTCGGCCAGGGATCAACTCTACTTCTTCTGTTTCTCCTTTTTCCAGGCTTTCATTTTCCTCCTACACTATTTCTTCGCCCATCATGACTGTTTTTTCCTTCACTGAAGTCTGTACTTGGATCTTTCCTGGGCTTTGTCTGGCCTTTGTGAAGACCTTTCTAACTTTGGTTTGGTCAATGAAGATCTCTGTGTCTCCATCTTTGGTTGCAAAGGTGACTATTAGGTATCTTACATCTGGGCGGATGTGGAGATTGCCTTGAGTCTGCCTTTTGAGGATAGCATTGTAGGCCGACAGTACATCAATGACAATAAATCTTGTCAAGACGGAGGTGATCAACTCTTTCTGGCTATAGGACGAGATCCCTTTCAGCATCAAAGGTAGGTCAACGTATCCAAGAACCGGAAGCTCAGAGGGTCCGACGCCGAAGATGGGCGAATTGACTGTACTGAGATCGCCTCTTGGAATGCCTAATTTAGGCAGTAGATGGGAAAAGATGACATCAGTGTTTGAGCCGTCATCGAGGAGTACCCTTTTGACGTCCCAGTTTTCTATCATTGCCATGACAAGGAGCGGGTCGTCATGGGGGAACTTTATTGTAGACTCGTCTCTACAAATGAGTCTGTTTGGCGAGTTCCCGTACTCCATTATGGAGATTTCTCTTATCTTTCTCTTCCTTTCAGCCGAGGGTATCCCGGTAGTGATGGTTTGGATAACCTCTGCTGATGACGGCAGATTCTTTCGAGGACTTCCGTCCCGACATCTGTCCGAATCATATTCCTCCTCGTCCCCCCTCATTTGCTCTTCCTTCCTTTCAGCAAAGGCATCCGCAGGTACCGATGAAGTTGGCCCTGCTTGATCAAGCACTCGATATATTTCTTTAGCTGAAAGCAATCTTCAGTGTCATGGCCATGGTCTCGGTGAAATTGGCATAACTTTTACATGTTCTTCTTGTTTTCCGAGGTCATGGCCTTTGGCCTTGGGACCGTGGTCCCTTGCCTTTCTAGCGCCATGAAGATGCTAGTTCTTGTGGTCTTCAGGGGAGTGAACGCTATTGGCCTTTTCCCCCTTTGTTTTCGGGGCCTTTCTCCCTCGCTCTGGTGTCGAGGCTGATGGTTGGGCCCTTCGGAGCATGGGTGCTCCCATTTTTGTCCTTCCATTCTAAGCTCCTCGATCGTCATATGTTGTTCGGCCCTTCTATAGAACTCCCCGAGGGTGTCTGGCTGGTCCTTGGAGAACTCATAGAAAGGTTAGGAGTCCTTCCAAAGTCCTCTAATCATTGTGAGGATATGGATCTCTGGCCAAAAATTGGGTACACTTAGCACCTCTCGGTTGAACCTTTCGACGTAGTCACGAATGGTCTCCCCACCTCGTTGTGCTCTATCGAACAATTGCACCGGCATTTTGGCAGTTGGCCTACTGCTAATGAACTGTTGAGTGAAAGCAGCAGACAGATCATGGAAACTTAACAAGGTCCCGTGGGCTAGAGAATTATACCATGCCATTGCTGGTCCGGAGAGGGTCACCTCAAAACATTTGCAGAGAGTAGAGTCATCCACGCCGTGGAGCACCACGCTTCATTTGTACTTTGTCAGATGCGCCTGGGGGTCACTATGCCTGTCGTAAGTTTGTAGGCGTGGCACCCTAAAATCACTGGGCATGGACGCCTCCACTACCTCGCACACAAAGGGTGACTCTTCTCCGGTGTGAGAGTCAGACAGCCTGGACTAGACTGGTTTTCGGAAGATCTGCCACTCAACCTTCTCTAGTCTTCCAAGGATTTTCTCCATGAGGACAGCTGTGTTAACTTCTCCTTGCTGCCTGGTGTTCACCGGTAATGGCGAATTTCTTCTCCTCCTCGGAGAATAACTTCGGCGGTGAGGAGACTAGGACCTTCCGTAAGGGGATGCGCTCGGTCGGCAGGAGGCCCTAGTTTCTTTTAGGGCTCCCCCCTGGTGGTCACGCCTCAACGGGTTCATTCTCTATTGAAGACGCATCGAGGGAGTCCCCGCTCCTTGAACTTCGGTGGGTGGACCTTGAACTCTTCTCCCGACGCGCAACCGGGCGAGAGGCCCTTCGGACCAGAGGAGGTTGGGGCAACCTCTGGTCGAGCTGCTGAGTCATTTTGGTGACAATGGAGCGCTGGAAGTCTCGCAAGAAGCCCATCGTCATCGTTAGAGGACGGTCATCTTCCAGCATAGAAGCTTCTGCCACAAGCTGTGTGGTCACCGGCTGAGCCTCAGGCGCTGAGGGGGACTTTGGGAGCCCTTTGTCCTTTAAGCACCGAGTCTCTACGACGGCGACCTGGGGGAGGGTTCCAACAGACGGCGTCGAGTGATGCCCATCAGCATCTCCACTCTATGTCATGATGAGGGTGGCTGGAGCTTTTGGTGGTAGAGGAACATCCAAAGAGAATACGTTCTTGGAGGACCGCCTGGAAGACACAGAAAGTAAGGGTTAGGAGGTCCCCAGATTGTTTTTCAGGGGAGGAGTCTCCAACGCCCAAGTCAGTGTTTTTCAGGTGAAAGGTAAGCAAAGGGGGTAAAGGATGTCTTATTGGGAGAACCCCTTCACCTGTGATGCCTCCCGAATATTTATAGGAGGTAGATAGGAGAAGTTTGTTTGCCACAAGCTGCCCAGATGATGACATGTGTTCGGTTGGATGTGATTTGTACCTTTAGAGGGACTTTTAGCCGACCGTAGGCCATTTGGTAGAAAGCCTATACCGCTCGTGAACGACGTGTCAGAACGTGTTTGGGGCAGTGTGTTGAGAGCCGTACAAGTACGGTGTGTCAGAGGCTCCTAAGCTGTCTAATTGTACGTCCACATGGCTTCTTTAGGTGACCGAATTCCCACGAGGTCCAGGGGTTCCTCGGGGAGGTGAACATCTTCAGAGGGAGGTCCTTTGCTTTATGCAAGACACCTTCGGCTAGACTTTCCCGAGGTTAGGGCCGGGTCCTTGGCGATGGTACTCTCAAGGATATGTCCCGAAAGTGGTCCAAAGAATAACCGAAGGCGGGCTTAGGCACGTGGAGTCATTCCGAGGTTATCCTTAGGAGGAGTGATGACCCTTTATGACCGAATTTGGTCTGACGTGTCCCTCGCAGGCGATGCTTATCCGGCCCTCTCTTCGCCGAGGTTTGGTCACCTGTTCCTGACCAAAGGCAATGTGTTGGCCCACGATGATGTATAGATGTGAGATCCTTAAGGGGCGACTTTCAGCGTTCGGTCGTGTCTGAAGTGACACAGCAGATCGGCCGAAGGTGGCCGCAGCAAGCACAGGCCCAGAGACCTCCCTCACCAGGACGCCCTCGGGAGAAAAGCCCAAAGTCTACTCATTGCAGTTTGGGAAGCGGAGATCCGCGCGAAGAATCGTCCACAGAAAATACTCCCCTCGGGAAACAGCCTGTGGGGCAGAAGAGGTCTGAGCGACCGAGGGTCTTGCAGCAAAGAAGTTCGCTGCCTGAGGCGAGGTCCCTGTCCCCTCAGTGCCGAACTCGCTCCCCGAAGAGGCATCGGAAATCTCTCTTCCCTGAAGTAGGGCCTAGTGCCACAGTGCTTATGGAGAGGATATTAGCACGGCTAGATAGGGTGGAGAAACAAATGGCCAGAAAACCCGTTTGGGCAGACTCTCGGGAACATTCTGCGAAGATGTCTCCCCATTCATTCAGGCCGTTGTTGAGGCAGCTATGCCAGGTGACTTCAGAGTACCTTGGTTGGAGATTTATGATGGCCGTACTGATCCACAGGCCCATCTGACGAAGTACAGACGGAGCATGATAATGCACGGAGCTGATGACGCTACCATGTGCAAATGCTTCGAAGTCACCCTCACAGGGCCAGCAACTGCATGGTACAATTCACTGCCCTCAGGGACCATTACTGAGTTCCATGAGTTGTCCAAGGCCTTCACACAGCAATTCATTGGGAGTCGACCTACTGCGAAGATGCCTGTCCAGATGTTCGACATAGAGCAGAGGAACGGAGAAACCATCCGAGACTATGTCGAAAGATTCAACAGAGAAGCTCTGAGCGTCCTAGACTTCCGGCCCGAAATCCGCATTCTTGCCATGACACGGGGCCTTCGGCGAGACTCACAGCTATTCTACGAGTTCTCAAAGGACCCCCCGGAGACCCTCAGAGAATTTTACCGAAGGGCCGAACAGCACATGACAGCCGAGGTGCTGAGAATGGCTGGGCCAAAGTCAGACAACCACCGCGCCGAAGGGTCCAATCAGCAAGCCCGTAATCCTACCGAACAGGCAGGACGATTTCAGAGGATGTGGGGAAGGAAGCCTCAATGTTTCACGCCCCTGAGCACCACATGGACCAACATCCTCATGGCGCTGGAAAGGCAAGGGACGCAGATTCGGCGGCCAAGGGCCATGACCGCCGATAATAAGAAGAATGCAAAAAAGTTCTGCCAGTTTCATCGCGACCACGGTCATGAGACCGAAGATTGCTTCCAGCTGAAGAAGTACATAGAGTCGCTGATAAAGCAGGGCCAACTTCGGAAATACCTGCGGATGCCATCCCCGAAAGGCAGAAAAGTGGAGGAAGAAAGGGCCGAAGATGAGGACTATGACTCCGACAGGCGGAGAAACCGAAGTCCAAAAAGGCGCCCTCCACCTCCGGCAGGGGTTATCCAAACAATCACCACTGGGCTCCCATCCTCGGAAAGAAAGCGGAAGGCCAGAGAAATTGCAGTCATGGAATATCAAAATCCAGCAAAGAAGCTGGCCCGCAAAAATGGATCCACCATCGTCTTCCCCTACGACGATCCGCTGCTGATCATGGCGAGGATAGGGAACTGGGACGTCAAAAGGGTGCTACTTGATGACGGATCAAATGCGGACGTCCTATTCTCGCAATTACTGCTGAGCTTGGGCATCTCCAGCAGCGAGCGTAAGCTAGTCACCTCGCCCACCTTCGGGGTCGGACCATCCGAACTGCCTGTTCTCGGATGGATCGACCTCCCACTGATGATGAAAGGGACTTCGGTAGACGGAGCAGCTAAGTTGTACGCCTCCACAATGGCAAGGTTCATCATCATGGATGTCCCGTCCTCGTACAACGCCATCCTTGGAAGGCAGACACAGGGAAGCCTGCACATTCGCCCTGATGTGAAGTACTTGACTGTCACATTCGCCACCAAGGATGGAGATGCAGAGATCTTCATAGACCAGGCCGAGGTAAGAAATGTGTTTGTGAAAGCACGAAAGGCTCCGGCAAACAACTCTACACAAACGGTGGAGGCAAAGGCGCAGGAGAAAGGCAAAGGAGAAGATCCCGCAAAGGCAGAAACGGAAGCAGTAGATCTTGTCCCAGGACAATCTACCCGAATAGGGAAGAGCTTGGACGAAGGTGACAAGGAAAAACTTGTATCCTTTCTGCTGGAAAATAAAGATCTGTTTGCCTACTCGCCAAAAGATATGCCGGGGGTGAACCCTGGCATAATACAGCACAGCCTCAAAGTAAGCCCGGAAGCAAGGCCTGTCCGGCAAAAGAAACGAAGCATCTCTGCCCATAAGGGCAACTTTGTCAGAACCGAAGTCCAGCGACTGTTGGAAGCCAAAGTTATCAGGGAAGTGAAGTACCCCGAATGGTTAAGCAACGTGGTCATCGCCACAAAAGAAGGTAGCAGCAAACTCCGGATGTGCATCGATTTCAGAAATTTGAACGATGCTTGCCCGAAAGACTCATACCCTCTGCCGCCAATAGATCAACTGGTAGATTCAACTGCTGAGTATGGGCTCCTTAGTTTCCTAGACACCTTCAGTGGCTACCATCAAATAAGGATGGACCCCGAAGATGAAGAAAAAACTGCCTTCATCACCGAGGGAGGAACATACTGCTATATCAGGATGCCCTTCGGGCTCAAGAATGCAGGAGCCACCTACCAAAGGTTGATGAACAAGGTCTTTAAGGACCAAATGGGGAGAAACATGGAGGTATATGTTGATGATATGATAGTCAAGAGCAAGCTGCCTGGCTACCACGTTGCAGATCTAGAGGAAACCTTCCAAAAGCTCAGAGCCTTCGGGATTCGGCTCAATCCTGAAAAGTGCATCTTCGGGGTAACCTCGGGAAAGTTCCTTGGGTACATGGTATCCGAAAGAGGCATTGACGCTAACCCCGAGAAGATTAAGGCTCTGCTTGAATTCCGAACTCCTGCCACAGTCAAAGACGTGCAGAGGCTCACCGGAAGAATAACCTCTCTGACCAGGTTTATTTCCAGGTACGGAGATAGGTGTCGACCTTTCTTCAAAGTCCTCACAAAGGCAGCAAAAATGGAAGGCGACCTCGGAAGGAATGATCTTCCTTGGGACGAAGATTGCCAAAAGGCCTGGGAAGAACTCAAAGTCTACCTGGCCAGCCTGCCGACTCTGCGATAACCTCGGGAGGGAGAGCCACTCGTATTGTACCTCGCCGTCACGGAGAAAGCTGTAAGCTCGGTCCTCGTGAAAGAAGAAGGCCCAAAGCAATGGCCAGTCTATTACGTCAGCAAGTCCCTGCATGGCGCCGAAATCAGGTACCCTTTGCTTCAAAAAGCTATATACGCCTTGGTGCTTGCAGGAAGAAGGCTGTGACCGTACTTTCAGGCTCACCCCATCATCGTCCGAAGTAGTCTACCACTACGGGATGTTATGAAAAAAGTTGATCATTCGGGAAGGCTCTCCAAGTGGTGCATAGAGCTTGGCGAACACGAAATCATATATGAGCCTCGGAAGGCCATAAAGGCCCAAGCACTGGCAGATTTTATCGCCGAAATACCCACCACTGAGGACAGCCACCAAGATCCGAATGAGGGTGAGCCAGAATGGACCTTGCATGTTGACGGAGCCTCGGGTTCCGAACACCAGGGAGCTGGAATAGTTATCAGAGGACCCGAAGGCCTGGAGGTAATGAAGGCTATCAAGTTCAGCTTCAGCGTCACAAACAATGTGGCTGAGTACGAAGCCCTCATAGCGGGATTACGCTTGGCCAGAAGGATTGGCGTGAGAAACTTAAAGGCTCACAGCGATTCCCAGCTGGTAGTTCGGCAGACGGCAGGAGATTATGGGGCGAAGGACCCAATCTTGGCAAAATACCACGAGCTGGTAGCAAAGCTCATCCAAGAGTTTGACGCCGTACGGATCGAAAATGTACCTCGGCGGAATAACACTGAGGCAGATTGCTTGGCGAAGTCAAAAACATACACCGAGGTGCTAGATCACCCAAGCATCTCAGTGCTGAGCATAGCGACCTCGGGAAAAGGATGGAAAGATCCCATAAAGAGATACCTCACAGAAAATATGCTCCCCGAAGACCCCGGCGACGCTGCGAGACTGCGAAGACGCTCCGGCCGATTCTTCCTGATTGGTGAAGAGTTATACCGGCAGGGATATGCAAACCCGCTGCAGAGATGCGTGGCTGAAGAGGATACTGAAATGATCCTTGAAGAGGTCCACGAAGGCATGTGTGGCTCACATATCGGAACTGATGCCCTTGCAGCGGTGATACTTCGCCAAGGATACTTCTGGCCTACCCTGAGAAAGGACGCAAGACAGTTCGTCCGAAAATGTGGTAGCTGCCAGAGACACGCGAACATCCAGAGGGCACCCTCGGAGATGGTAAGTTCGACTGACTATCCTTGGCCGTTCGCAGTCTGGGGTATAGACTTTATTGGGCCGCTCCCCACAGCACCCGGAGGCGTGAAATTCTGCGTTGTAGCAGTGGACTATTTCTCTAAATGGGTCGAGGCAGAACCGCTGGCAACTATCTCGGCAAAAGAAGTGCAGAAGTTCGTATGGAAGAACATTGTATGCAGACTTGGCATACCGAGGGTACTAGTAGCTGATAATGGATCCCAATTCATAGACAAAGGATTCCAAGAATTTATCAGCGACCTCGGAATAAAGATGCACTTCGCCCCAGTAGCTCACCCCCAAAGTAACAGGCAGGTGGAAGTATCGAACAGGACCATAAAAGATGGCCTGAAAAAGAGACTGGGAGAAGCAAAAGGGAAATGGCCAGGAGAACTCCAAAGCGTATTGTGGAGCTACCGAACGACGCCCCGAAGGGCCACAGGGGAAACTCCCTTTTCACTAGTCTTCGGGACAGAGGCCATTATCCCAGTCGAGATAGTCAGACCATCAATACGGGTGCAAATATTTGATGAAGGTGGAAACGACCTCGGCCTCAGAACCAAGCTCGACCTCGTCGGCGAACACAGAGAAATAGCCGAGCTGAGAAGAAAAGCTTTTCAGCAAAGAGTGGCCGCGGCTGTAAACTTACGGGCCAGGCCAAAAGAAATCAAGAAGGGAGACCTCGTTCTCCGAAAGGCTGACTTTGCACCCCGAAGGCCGTCCCACGGAGTACTTCGCGCAAACTGGGAAGGACCTTATCTGGTTCTCGCCGAAGTACGAAAAGGCGTGTACAAACTTGGCGACGCCGAAGGCGTAGAATTGAAAAATACTTGGCACTCAGACGCCTTGAAAAAATTCTACGCCTAAGATGAAGCGGAGGAATTGTAAGTACAGAATGCTCTTAAGGAAAGTTCTTAAATATCCAAAATTGTGCAAAGCAGAATTCCGCAAAGATGCTCGCCGTAATAAAGCGCAGATTGACCTCCTAAAGTCCCTTGAGCCATCACGCTCGGGAAAAGATGGAGAAATCTCGCAGAGGCAGTTTTCCGAAGTCCCTTGAGCCATCATGCTCGGGAAAGATGGGAAACAAGAACGTCGCAGAAGTACTCACCGAAATAAAGCACAGAGACAGTTTTCCGAAGTCCCTTGAGCCATCACGCTCGGGAAAAATGGAAAACAACTCTCGAAAGATTTCCTAAGTCTCTTGAGCAAACATGCTCGGGACAAAAGGAAAAGAAGGAAAATTTTTTGACTAAGGAATTTCCGAAGTCCCTCGAGCGAACGTGTTCGGGACAAAATGGAAATGCAAAAGCCTGCAAAAAGACTTAGTCAAATTTTTCAGACTTTCCAAAAAGCCTCTGGAGCGAACAGGCTCGGCCAAGGGAAGGTAAAAGAGTTTCTTTGATTGCAGGTTTTCCGAAGTCTCTTGAGCAAATGCGTTCGGGGCAATGAAAATAAAGAAACTTGAAGAAACACTTAGCCAAAAAAGTCTTCGTTAAGGAGTAAGCTGCTTTACAATAAAGAAGTGCCCGAAGAAGGAATACAAAATAGAAGGGAAGGAAAAGGGGCCCTAAAATAGCCTAAGGGTTCGCGGCGTCCCGAGAGCCACTCGCTTGCCCGCCCTTTTCCACCACCTTTGGCGCTGGAATTGAAGGAGGAAGGTTCAAATGTTCGACCTTGGACCATTCCCACCGAGGTCCCCCAGGAATGTTTAGAGCCTTTAGAAAAGAGAGGTCCAGATCTGGGAACCTCTGGAGGACTTGGTGCCGAGCAAGGCAGAAGCCGTCCTGAAAGGCGACCTTGGCCATTTGATCAGACTTGTTCTTCTCAAGCTCGAGGTCGTCAAGCTCGTCCTTCAGATCCGCGATCTCCTCTTCCAGCGCCTTTATCTGCTCCTTCCCCTTCGGATCCTTCTTCAAGGACACGACCTCGGCTGCAAGGATGTTTTTCTCAGCTGTCAGCGCCAGTATGATCTTGTCAGAATCTGACTTATCCTTTAGAAGCTCCTCGTTGGCGGCCAGCATTCCATTTATCTGCTCGCCGAGGTCAGCAATCTTCTGGGAGGAGTCCTTCTCAAGTTCTTCTTTCTCCTTCCGGAACTCCTCCCGAAGGGCAGCAACTTTCTCCTTCGCAGCATCCGCTAGCCGCTGGTTTTTGGCGATCAACTCCAGGCGTGTGGCCTTCGCCTTTTCTAAAGTATCTAAGGCCGTAGTTCGGAACACAGCCTCCCTGGCCACCCGAACTCGGAGGTAGCCAGCATACCCCAGCAGCTGCAAAGAAGATAAACGCAAGGTCAGTAAGAGCCAAACACTTAGGAAAAAATTGAAGGAAATAGGTCTGAAGAGTATACCTGAGCAGCATGCTCGGTAACTTTGCGGCGAGATCGTTGTCCTCCGGATAGGTCGCCGCAATAGCCTTGAAGGAGGCCTCAGTAAGCACCCCCTTCGAAATTTCCTTCGCCATTTGAGGACAGTCCTCGGAGTACAAATTCATGTCCTCCGTGAACGTCCAGAAAGGCTCCTTTGGTATCTTCCCTTGCGGGATTTTGGCGTCCCGAAGAGCTCGCTTCCGAGCATGTTCGGCCGCCCAGTCAGGGGTAGTCAACTCCCCTGCGTGGCAAGAATGAGAAGGAGATTAAAGACAAAGAAGGCAATCCAGAAAAAACAAAGGAAGTACACTTTGTCTGGAAACAAACCTGGTGGAACCTCGACAACGACGTCCTCGGAGTCCTCGGCCTCCTCGGTCGAAATGCCCTTGCCCTTCCGCCTGCGCCGCTCCTCGGCAGAAGGTACTTCTACCACTACATCAAGGAGGGCCTGCGACGCAGTAGGACTTTGAGGAGGGACGTCGGTTGAAGGGACCTCGGAAACAGCAGTCTCAGGCGCCGGAATCTCGGCTGTCCCAGGCTCCTCAGCAGTCTCCTCGGGAATTTCTTCTAGAGGAACCTGAGCAGGGGACCTCGGCCGAATCATCAGGCGGCGAAGTGACAGCAACCTCGGCGTCCTCGTTTCCCTCCCTAATACTTTCCAAATGGGAAGAAATAACAGTCTTCTTCGCCCGTTTAGACGAGGGACCAGCACCAACGGACTTTCGCCTTCGGGAAGCCACCTTCTTTGTCTACTCCCCCTTCTCCACTTGGCCGGAGAAAAGGGACTTGTAATAGGCGGCAGTCCCGTCGCCCATCTCTGAAAAAGGAGAGAAACATCAGCGTAAGTCCGAGGAAAAAAACAGCAAAGGAGTAGAAGATGACTCACTTTCGACAAGCGTTTCGAAAGAAATTTCCTCCTTAAGAAGCTTGACCAACCAGGAATCCTTCCCGGCGATGGCAGGAGCTGGCATCTTGAGGTCAGTCTCGTGCTCCTTTACCACCTTTAGTTCCCGAAGGACCTCTTCGGTCATCAACTTCCAGTTGATTGGAAAAGGGTAAAGGGCGCGCGGAGCGACCTCGGGATCCCAGTCAGAGACAGCCCGAATGCGGGCGTCGAAATCCGCGAACACGGGAGCCAACTCTGGGGTCAGCAGCATCCTCGGATCAACAACGTCCACATCCAGTGTTCCCTGAGCCCATTTGGTCGGAACGTACGACCAGGCCTCGTCCATCTTCAGGAAGAAGAACTTCTGTTGCCACCCCCGCCAGCTATCCTTAGTGGCGAAGGTGAACATGAATTTCTTGCTCCCGGATCCCCGAGGTAGCATGAAATAGAAGCCACCCTTCGGGACCACAGAGAGCTTGTAGTACTGCATAAAGATTATGAAATGGGGTTCTATCCCGAAGACGCCACACATGCAGAGGTAGGCGTTAAAATAGCAGAACGAGTTCGGGGGAAGCTGGTTCACAGCAATGCCATGAAATTTGCAGAACTCGCACACCATCTTCGGGGGAGGATACCGAAGACCGGCCTTCAGCTGGGCTCGGAAAATGGTAACCTCCTTACTATGGTTTGAAAAAGCATAATGGCTAGAACGAGGCAGCCTAGTAATGGCGTAAGAGGGAAGAAAGAATTTTTTCTTCCACCTCTCTAACTTTGCAGGGGTGGTGCAACAAGGATGGGCTAAAAGAGGCTGCCAGCTCTCAGGAATGGGCATTTTCGACATGAAAACGAGTTTGAAAACGGAAGAAAACAGTTTCCAGAGAAAAACTCAAAAGAACAGAGGGATCAAAACACTCTGGAAAACAAAAACCCACCGAAAGATTTGCCAAAATCTGAGGACGCCGTCGTGAAAGTTGGCTGGAAAAAAGCTCTGATTAAGGTAGCTCCGCCACAGAAAGCAAGAAAGTGCAAGAACAGGGGCAAAGCAGAGAAAAGAGCAGAAGAAAAAGCAAAAGGAACTTATGATGGAATGGGCTATTTATAAGCCAGAGGTGGGTAACCGAAACATCGTCATAAGTACCCTTTGGAGGCGAACCGTCACCGTAACTGCTCTCTGCACCTGAAAAGGCGCGCCCTCTGTAACCGACGCGACTCTCCTCCAATGGCAAAGCGCCACGTGTCAACCGCTGCGCAAAAATGGGGGACACGTCCTCCAAACGTCCCTTGAAAACTGGGACACGTCTTCTGACATCCCTGGAAAACTGGGACGCGCCGCTCAGACTGACACGCTTGGCCAAACAGACCTGCAGAAACAAAGAGCAGGCCAACTCGAGGACGCCAAGAGACAGGCTATGGCCGAACAGCCCATGACCTTCGGGCAAGAGGTGTATCTTCGGCACAGGCTCCGCCTCGAAGACACCAAAGAACAGGCCAAGGCCGAAGAGCCCATGATCTTCGGGCAAAAGGCGCATCCTCGGAACAGGTTGAGCTTCCAAAGAGACTCCCATAAACAACCTCGGAAAGAGATGCAAAACCGAAGTCTTCACTTCGGCTTTCCAAAGGGGGGCATGTGATAGCCAAACGCTATCGCCTCTATCTGGCCGAACTCCCTGCCACAAGAATGGCCAGAAGAAGCTGGCGCTACCCGAGAAAAGGTGTGATCATGCACCTCGGGAGATAGCCGAAGAGCTCCGAGCCCGGCACGCCAGGAAAACTTGAGGACACTACTTGCCCCCCCAAGGTTGTGAACAGATCGCCTTCGGAAAAGCGGCACCAGACATAGCGAGCCGAACATGATATCCCCGAAGGCGGAACTCCCTGAAACTGGGAACCCCCGAACTGAGGGCTTGTTTCCCGAAGAGGCTCTGTCCGTACCAAAGGACGACCTCACCCAGGGACCTCGGGAGTACGGCAGGAGCATTTATGGAAGCATTTAAGGAAGCCTCTGACACGTCCTTTCACAGACGTCACAAGCCGCCTCAAAAGGCGCTCTGACACGCGGACGCCATCAGAATCACATCATGGCCCATCTCAGCACATGGCTCAAGGCAACCTGCTACCAGCTATCTGTCCCCTACGCCCAGAAATTCAGGAAACATCCGACCGAACACGTGTCGCGATCTGAACGGGCTAGGCACTCCTATAAATACCAGGAAATAAATACTTGGCAGGAGGTTGGTTGGCAGAGATCTCACTCCCAGACTCTGAGAAAATCACCAGGCGAGACTCTTCAGCTCTTGTGTGCTATTTCCTCTGCCTTTTCTTGGCCAACCACTGACTTGGGCGTCGGAGGCTGAGCCCCCCCCCCCGGGGGCCCCCCCCCCCCCCCCGGAAACACATTCCGGGGGCCTCCTAACCCTTTGTTTCTGAGCTTTCAGGCACACTCCCTTGGGCGATCCATCCTCCAGGCGTTCTTCCTCCCAGAAGTCTCTCCACCAGTCACCATGACTATAAACGATGAGGCTCCACGCCATCAAGTAGCATGATCTATTCTTTGTTAGAAAGCCTTCCGCCTAAGTTCGGTAATTTTGCCATGTTCCTCAGCGAGGTCTAGTTTTGTCCTCAAGCTGAGACTATTTCCCCCTTCGTCGAATACTTGTATTCTTATTGAAGGCTGTATGACCTCAATGGGGATGATGGCTTCTATCCCATACACGAGTGAGAAAAGAGTTTCCCTGGTGGCCCTTCGGGCAGTCGTACGGTAGCTCCATAGCACACTTGGGAGCTCTCCTGGCCATTTCCCCTTTGCCTCCTTTAGCCTCTTCTTCAAGCCATCTTTTATTATCCTATTCAATACCTCGACCTGCCCGTTAGTTTGAGGGTGGGCTACTGGAGCAAATTGCATTTTTATGCCGAGGTCAGCCACGAATTCCTGGAATCCTCTATCCGTAAACTGGGTTCCATTGTCGGCCACTATTACCCTTGGTATGCCAAATTGGCATATCAGTTCTTCCATATGAACTTTTGGACATCCTTCGCTGAGATTGATGCCAATGGCTCCGCTTCAATCCACTTAGTGAAGTAGTCCACTGCGACTATGCAGAACTTCACCCCACCGGGAGCGCTTGGAAGAGGTCCGATGAGATCAATACCCCATACGGCGAAGGGGCAAGGATAATTTGCTGAAGTTATTCTTTTTGAAGGTAACTTTTGGATGTTGGCGTGCCTTTGGCAATTGTCACATCTTCGAACAAATTGCCTTGCATCTTTCCTCAAGGTAGGCCAAAAGTAAGCTTGGCAAAGTAGTACCCCAGCAAGGGCGTCTGTTCCTATATGGGAGCCACAGGCTCCTTCGTGGACTTCTTCGAGTATTGTTCTGACATTATTTTCCCCTATGCATTTCTGCAGGGGGCTCGCATACCCTTGTCTGTATAGTTCTTCTCTGATGAGGAAGTATCTTCCCGAGCGCTTTCATACTTTTGCGGCCTCTTTGGGATTCTTAGGGAGTTCCGAAGTTGCTAGATATTTCTTGATGGGGTCTTGCCATCCTTCCCCCGAGGTTGCTATGCACATTAATTCTATACTGGGTTGCTTTAGTACCTCGGTGGGTTCCTTGGATTTGGCCAAGGTGTCAGCTTGAGTATTATCTCTTCGGGGCACGTTTTCTATTTGTACCGAGTCAAACTCTTCAATGAGTTTTTTGACGAGGTCATGATATTTTGCCAAGGTTGGATCCTTTGCCGCGTATTCTCCTTTCGTCTGCCGGACTACTAGCTGTGAGTCACTGTGGGCCATAAGGTTTTTTACGCCGACTTTTCTGGCCAGCTTTAGTCCTGCTATGAGGGCCTCATATTCGGCGATGTTATTGGTAACATCAAAACCAAATCTGATTGCTTTAGTAGCTTCCATGCCTTCGGGCCCCCGAAGGACTATTCCAGCGCCCTGATGCTCTGCGCCTGACGCTCCATCGACAAAGAGCTTCCATTCTGGATCAACCTTTGCTCGGTCTTCCGCGATGGTTTCAGCATTCTTGATTTCTGGGATTTCGACAATGAAGTCTGCCAGTGCCTGGGCTTTTATTGCCCTTCTTGGCTCGTAAGTGATGTCGTACTCTCCGAGTTCGATACACCATTTTGATAATCTTCCCGAATGCTATACTCTTTTCATTACGTCGCGTAGAGGCAGGTTACTTCGGACGGTGATGGTGTGTCCTTGGAAGTAGGGTCGCAACCTTCTGCCTGCGAGTACTAAGGCGTAGATGGCCTTTTGGAGCAATGGGTATCTGATCTTGGCGCCATGTAGGGACTTGCTTACATAATATACTGGCCACTGCCTCCCACCTTCTTCTTTTACTAGGACCGAACTCACCGCTTTTTCAGTAACTGCGAGGTAGAGGATGAGGGGTTCTCCTTCCCGAGGTTGCCGAAGCATTGGCAGGTGAGTTAAGTAGCTTTTAAGCTCATCCCAAGCTTTCTCGCATTCTGGGTTCCATGGATGCTCCTGGGTTCCGGAGGTGTCTTCGCCCTTGGGGGCTTTGGTGAGTACTTTGAAGAATGGTCGACATCGGTCGCCGTACCTGGAGATGAATCTACTAAGGGAAGTGATTCTTCCGGTAAGCCTTTGTATATCTTTGGTGGATGTGGGTGTTCGAAAATTTAGCAGGGCTTTGACTTTTTCAGGGTTGGCATCTATTCCCCTTTCTGATACCATAAACCCGAGAAACTTTCCTGCACTTACTCCGAATACACACTTCTCGGGATTGAGACGTATGCCGAACTCCCGAAGTTGTTGGAAGGTTTCGCCTAAGTCGGTGATATGATTACTAGGCATTTTGCTCTTGACTATCATATCATCAACGTATACTTCCATGTTTCTCCCGATCTGAGAATCGAATACCTTATTCATCAGCCTTTGATAGGTGGCCCCTGCATTTTTAAGCCCGAAGGGCATTCTGATGTAGCAGTAGGTACCAATTTCCGTGATGAAGGCCGTTTTCTCTTCATCTTCGGGGTTCATCTGAATCTGATGATATCCGCTAAAGGCATCGAGAAAGCTGAGAAGCCCGTATTCGGCGGTTGCATCCACCAGCTGGTCTATGGCTGGCAAAGGGTAAGAGTCCTTTGGGCAGGCGTCATTCAAATTTTGAAAGTCGATGCACATTCGGAGTTTTTCACTCCCCTCTTTCATGGCAATAACCACGTTGCTGAGCCATTCGGGGTATTTTACTTCTCTTATTACCCCGGCCTCGATGAGGCGGTTGACTTCAGTTTTAACAAAGGAATTCTTATGAGCCGATAGACTCCGTTTTTTCTGCCGAACTGGTCTGGCGTTCGGTCGCACTCTAAGACTGTGGTGGATTATGCTGGGGTCGACCCCAGGCATATCTTTTGGTGAGTAGGCAAATAGATCTTTGTTCATAAACAAGAAGGATACAAGCCTCTTTTTGTCATCCTCGGCCAATTTTTTCCCGACTCGGGTGTTTCGGCCAGGGATCAACTCTACATCTTCTGTTTCTACTTTTTCCAGGCTTTCATTTTCCTCCTTCACTGTTTCTTCGCCCATCATGACTGTTTTTTCCTTCACTGAAGTCTGTACTTGGATCTTTGCTGGGCTTTGTCTGGCCTTTGTGAAGACCTTTCTGACTTCAGTTTGGTCAATGAAGATCTCTGCGTCTCCGTCTTTGGTTGCGAAGGTGACTGTTAGGTACTTTACGTCTGGGCGGATGTGGAGATTGCCTTGAGTCTGCCTTCCGAGGATAGCATTGTAAGCCGACGGCACATCAATGACATAAATCTTGTCATGACGAAGGCAATCAACTCTTCATGGGTATTTGGCGAGATCCCTTTCAGCATCAAAGGCAGGTCGACGTATCCGAGAACCGGAAGCTCGATGGCTTCGACGCCGAAGGTGGGGGAATTGACTATATGGAGATCGCATCTTGGAATGCCTAATTTAGGCAGTAGATGGAAAAAGATGATGTCGGTGTTTGAGCCGTCATCGAGGAGTGCCCTTTTGACGTCCCAGTTTCCTATCCTTGCCATGACTAGGAGCGGGTCATCGTGGGGGAACCTTATTGTAGACCCGTCTCTACGAATGAGTCTGTTTGGCGAGTTCCCGTACTCTATTATGAAGATTTCTCTTATCTTTCTCTTCCTCTTAGCCAAGGGTATCCCGGTAGTGATGGTTTGATAACCCTTGCTGATGGTGGCAGATTCTTTTGAGGACTTCGGTCCCGACGTCTGTCTGAATCGTATTCCTCCTTGTCCCCCCTCCTTTGCTGTTCCTTCCTTCCTTTCGGCGAAGGCATCCGCAGGTACTGACGAAGTTGACCCTGCTTGATCAAGGACTCGATATATTTCTTTAGCTGAAAGCAATCTTCAGTGTCATGGCCATGGTCTCGGAGAAATTGGCAGAATTTTTTCATGTTCTTCTTGTTTTCCGAGGTCATGGCCTTTGGCCTTAGGACCGTGGTCCCTTGCCTTTCTAGCGCCATGAGGATGCTAGTTCTTGTGGTGTTCAGGGGAGTGAACGCCATTGGCCTTTTCCCCCTTTGTTTTCAGGGCCTTTCTCCCTCGCTCTGGTGTCGAGGCTGATGGCTGGGCCCTTCGGAGCGTGGGTGCTCCCCTTTTTGTCCTCCCATTCTAAGCTCCTCGGCCGTCATATGCTGTTCGGCCCTTCTATAGAACTCCCCGAGGGTGTCTAGGGGGTCCTTGGAGAACTCATAGAAAAGTTGGGAGTCCCTCCGAAGTCCTCTAATCATCGCGAGGATACGGATCTCTGGCCGAAAATCGGGTATGCTTAGCGCCTCTCGGTTGAACCTTTCGACGTAGTCACGAATGGTCTCCCCACCTCGTTGTGCTATGTCGAACATTTGCACCGGCATTTTGGCAGTTGGCCTACTGCCAATGAACTGTTGAGTGAAAGCAGCAAACAGCTCCTGGAAACTTAACAAGGTCCCGTGGGCCAGAGAATTATACCATGCCGTTGCTGGTCCGGAGAGGGTCACCTCAAAACATTTGCAGAGAGTAGTGTCATCCACGCCGTGGAGCACCATGCTTCGCTTGTACTTTGTCAGATGCGCCTGGGGGTCACTACGCCCGTCGTAAGTTTCTAGGCGTGGCACCCTGAAATCACTGGGCATGGGTGCCTCCACCACCTCGCGCACAAAGGGTGACTCTTCTCCGGTGTGAGAGTCAGACAGCCTGGACCAGACTAGTTTTTGGGAGATCTGCCTCTCAACCTTCTCCAGTCTTCCCAGGATTTTCTCCATGAGGACAACTATGTTAACTTCTCCTTGCTGCCTGGTGTTCACTGGTAATGGCGAATTTCTTCTCCTCCTTGGAGAATAACTTCGGCGGTGAGGAAACTGGGACCTTCAGTAAGGGGATGTGCTCCATCGGCAGGAGGCCCTAGTTTCTTTTGGGGCTCCCCCCTGGTGGGTCGTTCCTCAACGGGTTCATTCTCTATTGAAGATGCATCAAGGGAGTCCCCGCTCCCTGAACTTCGGTGGGTGGACCTTGAACTCCTCTCCCGACACGCAGCTAGGGGAGAGGCCCTTCGGACTAGAGGAGGTTGGGGCAACCTCTGGTCGAACTGCTGAGTCATTTCGGTGATGATGGAGCGTTGGAAGTTTCGCAAGAAGCCCATCGTCACCGTTAGAGGATGGTCGTCCTCCAGCACAGAAGCTTCTGCCACAGGCTATGTGGTCGCCGGCTGAGCCTCAGGCACCGAGGGGGACTTCGGGAGTCCTTTGTCCTTTGAGCGCCGAGTCTCTACGACGGCGACCTGGGGGAGGTTTCCCATAGACGGCGCCAAGTGATGCCCATCAGCATCTCCACTGTATGTCATGATGAGGGTGGCAGGAACTTTTGGTGGTGGAGGAACGTCCAGAGAGAATACGTTCTGGGAGGACCGCCTGGAAGACACAGAAAGTAGGGGTTAGGAGGTCCCCGGAGTGTTTTTCCGATGAGGAGTATCCGACAGCCAAGTCAGTGTTTTTTAAGGTGAATGATAAGCAAAGGGGGTGAAGGATGTCTTATGGGGAGAACCCCTTTACCTGTGATGCCTCTTGAATATTTATAGGAGGTAGATAGGAGAAGTTTGTTTCCGCAAGCTACCCAGATCATGACACATGTTCGGCTAGATGTGATTTGTACCTTTAGAGGGACTTGTAGCCGACCATAGGCCATTCGGCCGAAAGCCTATGCCACTCGAGAATGGCGTGTCAAAGCGTGTCTGGGGGCGGCGTGTCGGGAGCCGTATGAGTACGGTGTGTCAAAGACTCCTAAGCTGTCTAATTGTACGTCCATGTGGCTTCTTTAAGTGACCGAATTCCCATGAGGTCCAGGGGTTCCTCGGGGAGGTGAACATCTTCGGAGGGAGGTCCTTTGCTTTATGCAAGACACCTTCGGCTGGACTTTCCCGAGGTTAGGCCCGGGTTCTTAGTGATGGTACTCTCGAGGATATGTCCTGAAGGTGGTCCAAAGAATAACCGAAGGCGGGCTTAGGCACGTGGAGTCATTCCGAGGTTATCCTTAGGAGGAGTGATGACCCTTTATGACCGAAGTTGGTCTGACGTGTCCCCCGCAGGCGACGCTTATCCGGCTTGTCTGCAGGTGCTTGAGGCCCTCTCTTCGCCGAGGTCTGGTCGCCTGTTCCTGACCAAAGGTAATGCGTTGGCCCACGATGATGTATACGCGTGAGATCCTTCAGGGGCGATTGCCCTTCGACTATCAATATGGGTACAAGTTGGAGAACTTGTGTACTGGACCGACCTACCATGAGAACACTACATGGATCATTATATGAGTGTCATAAGTAATTCTCATAGTGATCACGGTATATGTAGTCCTTCGACCAAAGATCATCGAGGTTCCCTACATGTGAGTCACATACTTTGATACTTTCCTTTGTTGCTCGTAACTGAGTGAACTTGAAGGAGGTCATTGGGTATGATCAAGATGGGATTTGTCCCTCCTATGTAACAGGAGTGATATCTTCAGGCCCCTTGATAGAGTAAGACTTAGAAAAATGCATGGCCCTGCTCGGATGAGTTGATATACGATATCAATGTCATCAGTTTAAGTTGGTTTACTCAGTAATCAAGAAACCAAAGATTGGGCTATACAAGAGTGACACATTCCATGTCTCGTGCTTAGTCTTGATATCTTGGACAAAGGGACAACGGCATATATCGGTGATGATCATAAAGGTTTAGTCGAATCATCAACAATCTTTTCACTTGGGTAGCAATGATGTGTTGCTAGACACTACTCATTGTTTAAGATCATAAATGTGATTTATGATCATTGCCAACGTGGTAAGAGCCTATTGGGTCGCACACATAGAGCTATTTGGATCATTAGAGTGCATGGGCTAATAATTTGGGTTTTGGTTTCACAATAATTTCGTATGAATAATAGGCCCAATAGTAGAGCCATTATTAAGCCCGAAATTAAAGCCTAATTGGATTAGGGCTTTGAAACGCATTAGGTGCAAACACTTCATTCACAAGGGGAAAGCCCTCCAAGGCTATCCCATACATGTCCAATACTCATATTAATTACATTCTCTGGCATCTAGCAACTTTATGTGGCCAAAACAGAATTTACAAGTAAGCAGCCTATCATTCACACTTAGGCAGCTTTGCACCACATCACTTACATAGCCAAAACATCACTCAAATGTTCACATACTTGTCTCATATTACATACACTACATGTACATGCATACATGCACTACACAATGGTATTAACTCAGCTAATTACACATCCTAAGCTACAGGACTTCCTGAGAGACAATGGACTCCGAAACAGGATGCTGGACAGCTGCTGCACAACACAATAAAGTACCAGCATTAAAAATACCAAATGTGCTCCTAAAATCACCAAACTTTCCAGATCATAACTAGACATATGGAAGCTCATGTACCTGAAATTTCAGACAAAAACTGAAACCACAAAGGTTTGTTTGAAGGTGATCTTTCAGCTGGACCTGAAATGACAGAATTGAGGGGAGTAAGTTTCATTGAGAAACTTAGTAACGGTAACACTTGGTTTCTTAAGGTAATTTGCTCCTCATTAAAACCTGCATCCAAAGAAACTAAAACACAAAAACCACAATGCATATATACAAGATATAGCAACCAAATGCAGCAGCCAAACACAAACAACAAACACATGAAATGTGGCAGCAACATATACCATAGGTTAGTCCATAAAACACATAATAAACATAACCATATCACTATGGCAGCCCTGCTCAAGCTAATGCTTGGTCTTAGGAGGATTTTAAAAGTAGTTAGTACTAGCTTTGGGCTCTAGAAACCCTCATTTCATTGCCATCTTTGTGCACTTCACACTAGGTCACAAAACCTTCAATAAGTGCACTCCCCTCACTAAGCTTGGTTCACCAAGCACATGGCCCTCTTCCAAGCTTAGCCCTAGCTCCATGGATTTTTGAAAATTGCATAAAACAGTCCATGAGAGCAAGAGAACATTTACCAAAGTGGGTAGGCCGAAAATCAAGCTTGATCCTTGAAGTATGCAATAAATAGCTCTAGTTTGCTTCCAATTGCTTCCTTCTGCCTTCAATTTCAATCAATTGCAAGTTTGAAGGTGTGGTGGCTGTGGAGGAAGTATGGCTGTATTCTTGGGCTGGGGGAGGACGAAAATGAGAGAGGGATAAGTGATTTGGCCACTTAAATGGCCCTAAATGAGCTTAAGGGCACCAAAACACACTTAAACAAGCTTAACGTTGCTTTATGTCATTTTCCTTTTCACTAATTATGGTTTCTTTGTCTTAAACTCATTGGTACACATGTGCCCAACAGTTTTGACTAATTATCAAGTCATGGCTGCCACCCCCATGGTGGGATAACCACAAAATTCCACCCTTAGACTTAAGTCAAAAGCTTCAACACCTTAAGGTTTACACTAGGACATTTAGGTCCTTACTGCCTTTAGTGTTTCCTTTGTTCAAACTTGTCTTCCATGAGTAATTTGGTCCTCCAATAGTACTTTCATACCATTTATATCCTTCCCATAACTCTCCAAGTCTCTTTCTTGAGAGTTTTGCAATTGAGTACCCAAATTTCCAAAACCTTACAAAAAAGTCCATAGGTTGCTTGACAAACAGGCAATCCTTAAGGCTTTTCTTGGGGACCAAGTTACCAACTTGTAACACTTTTAAGGAGGTGTTGATCAGGCCTTTTACCCCCCACACTTCAATCACTATGGTGAGAATTACACAATATAATGGTTTTTAGCCATTATGACATACTTGTAATTCTCCCATTTTGTGAGGTGCTAACACCTTTGGAATCCATCTTAGCCATGACAAGCATGTATTCAGGGTAACAACTGGCAAGTTCCTTGCCTTTATGGTGTCTGAGAGAGGCATAGATGCCAATGCAAAGAAAGTCAAGACCTTGCTCAAATTTTGAACTCCCACAACCATCAAGGATATATAAAGGCTTACCGGAAGAAAAATGGCACATAGCACATTCATTTCTAGATATGAGCATCAGTGTCGATCCTACTGCAAGGTGCTCACCAAAGCAGCCAAATGCAAAGTTAGGTTTTGTGTCAAAGAGCACCCATGGAATAAGGAGTGTCAAAAAAGCTTAGGAAGAACTAAAGAACTGTTTGTCCTGCTTACTGACACTTTGGCAACCTAGAGAGGGAGAATCCCTCATAATTTACCTCACTGTCAAGGAAAAAGTCATAAGTTCGGTGCTTGTTAGGGAAGAAAAAGGAAAACAATGGCTAGTATAATCTATTAGTAAGTATTTATATGGTGTCAAAATAAGGTATCCAACATTGCAAAAAGCAATCTACGCTTTAGTTAGGGCAAGTAGAAGACTTCAGCATCACTTCCAAGGACACTTTATGACACGATTGCCCGTGCCCCTGCCCAGGAAGCCCTGTGAGAGTTGGTCTCATGGTGGATTGCAAGTGGCTAGTTGTGTATATGTGCGGATTAAATCCCATGATACTAGTTCATTAACCTAGAATATGCAATATGCATGCTCTTATTCTTTGACTTGGTTTATTAAAACCATAAAACATTAAAACATTAACTTGGCCAAGTAATTTCTACACAAAAATAAGTACAAATAGCCAAAGCATACAAAAATCAACGTTTGTGTGAGTTTACTACACATAACAACTCGTGAGAACATTCATACATAAAGTAGACTAATGCCCTTACCCAAGAGCAATCCTAGAGTCAAGGACTCCTCATAACATAGACTATGGAGGCAAACTAAAGTACTGTATAAATACAAGACTCTACTGAGATCTCTTTAACCTAACTCCCACCTTGGATACACGTCCTAGTGGCGAGTCTCAAAAGTCCTTTGCCAAGTGCTACTAGGCTCTGCAGCCAAAGAAAGATACTAGTTAGTACTGTTACCTGACCAACAAGCCATCTAAGTACTTATGTAGACTAGAATCACAAGGATTCTCAACTACCATACCTGTACACACAAAAGAGTACTACCGAGATAATCCTCAACGATTACCCAGTCCAGCAACTTCAGGCTCTGCATAACAAAACCAGGGAGTGAGAATTCGACAATTCTCAGTAAGGGATCTTCAATGTACCTGCAAGAAAATACTAGGACTCTTGCTGTGAGCTCACATAGCACGAGGGTTCTATTATATGCACATATAACTAGGCCAAAAGACCTCTCCTCAAGTAGTCCTCCTCACGGAGCATCACTCTGCGCCTAGCGAGTTTTGATCACTAACCCGCTCCTAGCAAGCCGAAGCTTACTGAATGCAATCATGTAGCCTTCCCATAGCCGTTATATAGGGGAATTGTGGTGGGACTTGTAGACTAGGCCGCAGGGCCTCTTTGATGTAGACTAGATGAACAAGGTTTCGCCTTGTGACCTCGTGGCTACGGCACGGCTAGGCCGACAAGGGTTCTAAACCTCTCACCTGAGCTAGTGGTAGCTAATTATGTTCATTTGCAACATAGTTTCCTTAAAAACTTGCCTTCACTTTGAGTTAATATAAATCTAAAATTGGGATAGTTTAAGTTTGTTTAAAACATTGAGGTGCTAGTACTCCCTCTTAGCTTCATGTGGAATCTTGAATCACCTCAATCGGACTCCCGAGTGAAAAGTTATGTTGAAAACAAAATCGGGTGTCAAATGCTGTCTTGGCGACGCGTCGCCACAGTTGTCGACGTTCTGAGATACTTTTCTGGATTGGTGACGCGTCACTGGTTTTTGACCTGTAAATGGCGACGCGTCGCCAATCTGCAAAAATGCAAAAATTGGCGTATTTTGCTGCTATGAACTTTGGACGATTCCTACACATACCAAACATGCATGGAATGCCTCCAAATTTCATACACACATAGTACATGTTGCATAGAACATAACCAACTATCTAAAGCTAAGCTATGATGTCTAAAAACATCAATCCAATCCTTCAAAATCCTTTAGTCCACCAAAATTCAACCAAAATGTTTGCCTAATACCATAGCCTAAACTACTTGAATTATTCAAGCAAACTCAAGCTAATGGCATTCAATGAACTTAAAAACATATCTCCCTTACCTCAACTCCAAGTAACAAGCAAGAATCAATCCCCTTTTCGTTCAACCAAGCTCACCAAAGTTCTACACAAGTTCCAATAAAAAACAATGGCACCAAACATCAAAACTTCACTCTCTAACCAAAACCCAAGCTTCAAACTAACTAACAAACACGAATTCAATCAAGAAAAAATTCCTTACCTCGTTCAAAAATAGGGCAAGTAGGAAAACGCCCTTCCAAGCTTAAAAAACATGGTTTCAAGCTTGAAAATGCTTCCTCCTAGCTTATATACTTTGAATTGCTTCTCTTGGCACCAAAAACTCTTGATTCCAAGCTTAATTTGAGAGCTAAATGGGGGTGAGAAGGCTGGAAACGGGATTATGGCAGCCATAGTCCACTTTCTCCTTTTTAAACCCTCACCTAACCTAAAAAAACCTCAAAGTATTAAGCTTGTTACAACTAAGCCCCCCATCTTTGTAACTTAGTAATTCTTGATTAAATTCTTGTCTATTTTTCAAGTTTGAGTTAAGGTTGAAAGTTAAGTTCTAAAAATTCATTTTAAAACACCCGGACTCATCCCAGCTATTTAGGATGCAAAATTACCATTTTACCCCTGAACTTCGTTTAGTGCTTTATTCTTCTCAGAACTTAGTGAACTTTGCTAAACTTCTCTATTCTTGCTATGTAAACTAGAATTAAGTTTCTAAACTTAATTTAAAACACTTTACCTTCCTCAATTGCACCTCCCATTAGAAGGGCTATAACATTCTCCCCTTCTTCTTGAATTTGGTCCCCCAAATTCCGTTGCAACTACCGGAAAAATACTAGGATATCTTTTGAACATATCCTGCTCCGTCTCCCAGGTAGCTTCCTCCTCACTATGGTTAGACCAAAGGATCTTAACCATCGGAATCCACTTAGTCCACAATTTCTTGACTTGCCTATCAAGTATCCGAACTGGTTTCTCCTCATAAGTCAAGTCTTCCTGAATGGGTATTACTGAAGGATTTACTACCTGTCCTGGTTCCACTGTGCATTTTCTTAGTAGACTAACATAAAACACGTTATGTGCTTGAGATAAGTTAGGTGGTAATGCTAACCGATAAGCAACTTTCCCTACCTTTTCCAACACTTCATAAGGTCCAATATACTTAGGAGCTAACTTGCCCCTTTGCCCAAAACGGCTAACTCCTCTCATGGGTGACACTTTCAAAAGTACTTTATCCCCAACTTCAAAACTCAAGTCTCTTCTCCTCAAATTTGCATACTTGGTCTGCCTGTCATTGGCTGCTTTAATTCACTTCCAAATTAACTTGATCTTAGCTGTAGTGTCAGCTATGATTTCAGGTCCAATAACTACCTTGTCTGCTAGATCTGCCCAACAATGAGGTGTCATACATCGCCTCCCATAAAAAGCTTCATAGGGTGCCATTCGAATAATAGTTTGATGACTGTTATTATAAGCAAATTTGATCAGTGGTAAATGCTGATCCCAAGCACGTCTGAAATCAATAGCACACATCCGTAGCATATCCTCCAAAGTTTGAATCACTCTTTCGGATTGCCCATCAGTCTGAGGATGAAAAGCAGTACTAAGACTAACTTTACTTCCCAATGTTTCTTGAAAAGCATTCCAAAATTGTGATGCAAATCGAGGATCTCTATCAGATATAATCTGATCCGTATCCCATGGAGTCTCACAATCTCCTTGAGATACAACTGAGCCAACTTTTCCAATGTATAAGTGATTTTGATAGGTATGAAATGTACCAACTTCGTCAGTCTGTCAACCACTACCCATATAACATCATGTTGACTCCGGGTATTCGGTAACCCCACTAGGAAATCCATAGTAATGGATCCCCACTTCCTCACTAGCAGAGGTAAACTCTGAAGTGTGCCTGCTGGTTTCTGATGTTCAGCTTTTACCATTTGGCATGTCAAACACTTTACAACATGTCATCTTACATCCTTTTTCAATCCTGGCCACCAGAAATGCGTCTTCAGATCTTGATACATCTTACTAACACCAGGGTGGATATTCAAAGTGCTACTATGTGCCTCCTGTAGGACTTGCTGCCTAAGTCCATCTACATTCGGTACATAGAGATGATCTCCATAATTTAATTTTCCATCTTTGTATCTGAATTCCTTCCTCATAGTGCCAAGCTTCATTTCTCCTGAAATTTTCTTTAACAATGAGTCTTTCATCTAAGCTTCTTTAACTCTGACTAACCAAGCTGACTGGACTTCCGAAACATATACTAGGGATTTTTCTTGACTTTGCCATAATTCATACAAAGCTAAGAAACATTCCCTCAATACTCCTTCAGAGGAATCCGTAGCCTGATCCTTGGATAAGATCACTCTCATGTACTTCCGGCTCAATGCATCTGCTACCACATTTCCCTTACCAGTGTAGTACTCAATCAAACAATCATAATCTTTGATGTATTCAATCCATCGCCACTGTCTCATGTTCAGATCCTTTTGGGTAAATAAATATTTCAAACTCTTGTGATCGGTGAAGATTCTGAATGATCTCCCCATCAAATAATGTCTCCACAACTTCAGCGCAAAAATCACTGCTGCTACCTCAAGATCATGAACAGGATAGTTCAACTCATTAGGCCTCATCTCTCTTGAACCATAAACAATCACCTGACTGTCTTGCATCAACACACATCCCAATCCTGAACCAGATGCATTGGTATAAACTGTAAAGGCTTTGTTCGCATCTGGTAAGACAAGTATAGGTGCACCAGTCAATCTTTCCTTCAACTTCATGTAAGCTTCTTCACACTTCGGTGTCCACTCAAACTTTTGAGTCTTTTTAATCAATGCTGTCAGCGGTGTAGCTATCACAGAGAATTTCTCTATAAAACGTCTATAGTAACCTGCCAAACCCAAGAAAATCCTGACCTCTATAACTGTAGTCAATCTCTTCCACTCAACTACCGCTTGAACTTTTTCAGGATCAACAGACAACCCTTGTGCACTGATGATATGCCCCAAAAACTGAATCCTCTCAGACCAAAACTCACACTTAGACACTTTGCATAGTACTGATTATCCTTCAGCACTTGCAAAACTGGTCCAAGGTGCTTCTCATGCTCTGATGTAGACTGTGAATATACCAGAATATCATTGATGAAGACTTCAACAAACTGATCTAAAAATCGCTTAAAGATCCGATTCATGGCTTCCATAAATACTGCTGGAGCATTCGTCACATCAAAAGGCATAACCGTATATTCATAATGTCCATACCTCATCCTGAAAGCAGTCTTCGGAATATTTTCCTCCTTAACTCTGATATGAAAATACCCAGACCGAAGATCAATTCTGGAGAACACCTTCGCTCCCCTGAGTCTATCAAACAAATCATCAATTCTAGGAAGTGGATACTTATTCTTGATTGTCACTGCATTCAACTTCCAATAATCAATGCATAATCGGAAAGTTCCATCTATCTTCTTCACAAATAACACTGGAGCTCCCCACGGTGATACGCTAGGTATTATAAAACCTTTCCTTAGCAGTTCCTCCAACTGTTTCTTTAATTCATCCATCTCAGGAGCTGACATCCTATAAGGTGGTATTGAAATAGGTTCAACCCTTAGTTGCTGATGGATTGCAAACTCAGTATCCTTCTTAGGTGGTAACCCAGGTAACTCTACTAGAAACACCTTAGGAAACTGATTAGCTACAGGAATTCTCCCCAATTCCTCTTCCATAGCCACTCCATTCAACGAATAATACTCATCTTCACCAACTATAGGGATGGTATCTATAAGTCTAAGGTGTAGACTCTTAGCACTAGATGCCAACCCTCCTATGCAAGTCACTCTAGCTCCCTGAGCTTCAGTAATGTCAACTGAGTGATTCGCACAGTCAATTTGTGCCTTATGCTTACCTAACTAATCCATTCCCAACACTAGGTCATATGACCTCAACTCTATCAACCATAACTCACAGCAGAAATCACGATCACCTAACTGTAAGGGATACCTAGTAACCACTTCATTGGTTATAATAAAACACCTCCCTGCGGTCTTGATGAGTCTTAACCCACCCGAGATTTCTCGATGCAATTTAAACTTATCTACCAAGGCAGAAGATATCACTGAAAGATTAGCTCCTGTATCAAAAAGCACTCTAACACTACCGTTCTGAAAAGTAAAATTACCTCGAACGGCGGCTGGTTCTCTGGTCACCTGACTCGTCAGAGCAAAAACCCTCGGCTCAACTGCTGCTGCGGCTACACCAGGCCGATTCCCTATGGCAAGGGGTACAGAGGGTAAATTCCAAGGCAGACCTGTCATCGGTCGAGCCCTTGGGCATTCCCTCGCCCAATGTCCTCTCTGACCATAGATATTACAAGCATCTGTCCTCAGAGTACATGGTCTTCCACCATGAAACCGTCTGCGTCTAGGACATAAACCCGTCTTCTTTCTCTTGGATGGACCTTGGTTCTCTACCATTGGTCACTTCCCTACACTTTTTCATAAGTTGGCTAGTCTAACCTCCACCTTTTTGTTAGATGTCCTAGAATCCTCAAATTCCCTTTCTAAGGCCAACGCCTTCTGAACCACCTGGCGATAGTTCCTGATATCCACTGTCGCCATTTACCTCTTGAGTACAGGTTCAAACCTTGGAAAAACTTCTTAGCTTTCAATTCATCATTGCTCATCAAAGCTCGGTGGATCAACAGTCTTAAACTTCTACAACAATCTCATCTGATGTGGAGTATCTCCCCTCCTTGGAGCCTCCATCACCTCTGATTCTTCTTCCTCCTCATGAACCTAATTTCCACATCCATCCACTCTAGGCACTTGCTGTTGCTCAGCATGCCTTTCCTGATCCTGCTGTGGGTCATTCTCCTCCTGGACAACACCTCTGTCCTTATAATCCCTGAACAACTCAGTCATAAGGGTGTTCATACCCTGTGCCACTTGGGCCATAGTCTCTGTCAACCCCTGTAATTCCCTGGATATCTCATCCA
The DNA here is from genome assembly GCA_005392925.1 of Aquilaria sinensis. NCBI lineage: Eukaryota > Viridiplantae > Streptophyta > Magnoliopsida > Malvales > Thymelaeaceae > Aquilaria > Aquilaria sinensis. The sequence continues at coordinate 138,269 of SMDT01000461.1, forward strand.
GCCTTGCCACAACGGGGTCACTAGAACCTTGACCAGGTTCCCTAGTTCCCCTTGAAGCTCCTGACCTAGTGTCAACCATAGCAACAAGCAACCACAGCCAGACAACATCCCCCAGCTGTTGGTCAGTACTAACTTCCTAGCACTTGGACTTTTCAATCTAGATCTTAGTCTTAGCCTCCAATATCTATGAAATAAGTCCTAAACTCTGATACCAAAAACACTGACACGACCGCCCGTGCCCCTGCCCATGAAGCCTTGTGAGAGTTGGTCTCACAGTGGATTACAATTGGCTAGTTGTGTATGTGTGCAGATTAAATCCCATGATACTAGTTGATTAACCTAGAATATGCAATATGCATGCTCTTACGCTTTGACTTGGTTCATTAAAACCATAAAACATTGAAACATTAACTTGGCCAAGTAATTTCTACACAACAATAAATACAAATAGCCAAAGCATACAAAAATCAACGTTTGTGTGAGTTTACTACACATAACAACTCGTGAGAACATTCATACATAAACTAGACTAATGCCCTCACCCAAGAACAATCTAGTCAAGGACTCCTCATAACATAGACTATGGAGGCAAACTAAAGTACTATATAAATACAAGACTCTACTGAGATCTCTTTAACCTAACTCCCACCTTGCATACACGTCCCAGTGGCAAGTCTCCAAAGTCCTTTGCCAAGTGCTACTAGGCTCTGCAGCCAAAGCAAGATACTAGTTAGTACTGTTGCCTGACCAACAAGCCATCTAAGTACTTATGTAGACTAGAATCACAAGGATTCTCAACCACCATACCTATACACACAAAAGAGTACTACCGAGACAATCCTCAATGATTACCCGATCCAACAACTTCAGGCTCTGCATAACAAAACTAGGGAGTGAGAATTCGACAATTCTCAGTAAGGGATCTTCAATGTACCTACAAGAAAATACTATGACTCTTGCTGCAAGGTCACACAGCATGAGGGCTCTATTATATGACCTCTCCTCAAGTAGTCCTCCTCACGGAGCATCACTCCGTGCCTAGTGAGTTTTGATCATTAACCCGCTCCTAGCAAGCCGAAGCTTACTGAATGCAATCATGTAGCCTTCCCATAGCCGTTATGCAGAGGAATTGTGGTGGGACTTGTAGACTAGGCCGCAGGGCCTCTTTGATGTAGACTAGATGAACAAGGTTTCGCCTTGTGACCTCGTGGCTACAACACGGCTAGGCCTACAAGGGTTCTAAACCTCTCACCAGAGCTAGTGGTAGCTAATTATGTTCATTTGCAACATAGTTTCCTTAAAAAATTACCTTCACTTTGATTTAATATAAATCTAAAACTACTAGATTTTAAATGTTTTTAAAATATTTAGGTGATAGCACTCCCTCTTATCTTCACGTGGAATCTTGAATTACCTCAATCGGACACCCGAGCGAAAAGTTATGCTGAAAACAAAATCAGGTGTCAAATGTTGTCTTGGCGACGCGTCACCACAGTTGTCGATGTTCTGAGATAGTTTTCTGGATTGGCGACGTGTCATTGGTTTTTGACCTGTAAATGGCGACGCGTCACCAATCTGCAGAAATGCAAAAATTGGCGCATTTTGCTGCTATGAACTTTGGACGATTCTACACATACCAAACATGCATGGAATGCCTCCAAATTTCATACACATATAGTACATGTTGCATAGAACATAACCAACTATCAAAAGCTAAGCTATGATGTCTAGAAACATCAATCCAATGCTTCAAAATCCTCTAGTCCACCACAATTCAACCAAAATGTTTGCCTAATGCCATAGCCTAAACTACTCGAATTCTTCAAGCAAACTCAAGCGAATGGCATTCAATGAACTTAAAAACATATCTCCCTTACCTCAACTCCAAGTAACAAGCAAGAATCAATCCACTTTTTGTTCAACCAAGCTCACCAAAGTTCTACACAAGTTCCAATAAAAAACAATGGCACCAAACATCAAAACTTCACTATCTAACCAAAACCCAAGCTTCAAACAAACTAACAAACATGAATTCAATCAAGAACACATTCCTTACCTCATTCAAAAATAGGGGAAGTAGGAAAATGCCATTCCAAGCCTAAAAAACATCGCTTCAAGCTTGAAAATGCTTCCTCCTAGATTATATACTTTGAATTGCTTCTCTTGGCACCAAAAACACTTGATTCCAAGCTTAATTTGAGAGCTAAATGGGGGTGAGAAGGCTAGAAATGGGATTATGGCAGCCATAGTCCACTTTCCCCTTCTTAAATCCTCACTTAACCCAAAAAAACCTCAAAGTATTAAGCTTGTTACAATTAAGCCCCCCATCTTTGTAACTTTGTAATTCTTGATTAAATTCTTGTCTATTTTTCAAGTTTGAGTTAAGGTTGAAAGTTAAGTTCTAAAAATTCATTTTAAAACACTCGAGACTCATCCCGGCTATTTAAGATGCAAAATTACCATTTTTCCCTGAACTTCGTTTAGTGCTTTATTCTTCTCGGAACTCAGTGAACTTTGATAAACTTCTCTATTCTTGCTATGTAAACTAGAATTAAGTTTCTAAACTTAATTTAAAACACTTTACCTTCCTCAATTGTGCCTCTTACTAGAAGGGCTATAACACTCTATTACGGTTTGAAGTAACCTACCTCCTTGGGATATCATGAAGAAGGTGGACTATTTAGGCTCGTTATCAAAATGGTGCATTGAGCTTAATGAGTATGACATTACATATGAACCAAGGAAAATGGTAAAACCTCAGGCTTTGACAGACTTCAAAGGTGAACTGCCTAAAACCAAATGCACTAATGTCCGGCAGCATCTTCGTTGTATGACATGCTAGGTTTGAGAAAGACTTCCGGTGAGAAGGTATCTGCAAGATCTTGAAAAAACCAAGTTAGGAGCTCCCTAGAGTGTGTTTCTGGGGGTGAAGCCTCCGACGACCAAGTTAGTATACGGGAGAGAAATTATTTTAAGAGCAGAGAGTATGAAGGAGAAATTCCCGTGTCCTTACCATGGAGCCTCCCAAGTATTTATAGGAGGGTGGAGGGAAGAGGCTGTTTTGCACAGCCTATGCAGATCATGACACGTGTTTGGCTAGATCTGGTCCATACCTTCAAAGGCAGGTATCTATAACTAGCCGTAGGCAGTTCCGGCCAAAGAGTAAGGATGTGTGCAAGGCTTGTTTATCAGAGGTTCCTCAACTGTATTTTTCATTTATTGATAAGACCCCATCAGGGATATAAGACCCCTTCGGGCAGGGATTTTCCCCAAGGGCTAACGGAGAAGGCTCTTCTGATGAGAGGGCCATCTTCCAGAGGTGTTTTCCTCTATTGAGGGTGATGAACCTATGATTTTTAGGTTGGTAGTGTGCCCTCAGAAGGGTGGAGAGGACCCCCTTTTCTCGAAGTTGGTGACATATATTTTCTGAGGGTAGAGTAGAGAATCCCCTAAAAGTGGGTGTTACGAATTCTTTGAGGGTGGTGTTCAGTTAGCCATTTAGGATGTCTTTGTGGGTGATAGCCCTTCAGCTATCAGAAGCCCCCTTTGGAGAAGCCGAAGTTGTATCTTTGGCATTAATCATTCAGTAGCATGTCATGAAAATCCTGCTCTTTGGGTAGCTTAAGCTGTTTTTCGTGAAAAAACTTGCTTCTGCTAGCTTTTCAGCCTAATACCCTTTCTTTTGGTGAAGTTGTATTTTCAGTATTCTTTGGGGCTCCTTATTTATGTTTTATTCATTGGTTTTGAGCCCTTGGTGAGGATGTTACTTTGAACCAGTTTCTTACATTCGGCAAGGTCGCCTCTTCGAAATATAAGGAGGTGTTGTATGTCCTCGAGCTAAATTCTCAATTTAATCAAGGTTGTATCTTTGGGGCCAAAGACCTATTTTCCCCTCAGGGATTTTTATTCCCACCTTCCACTAGTGAACCGTCCTATCTTCTGACCAAGCTGTTACACCTTCACACCTTCATGAAATGGGAAAATTATAGCATAAGGACCTAAACTTATATGCTTTAATTTTCACCATAGTGCATGATTTGTGAATTGTAAAGTATTCAATATACACCCCCCTTAAGTGGTAGAAAGAATGATAGCTTGGTCCTTAAGAAGGCACTGGCACATCGCCTAATTTTTAAATAACCTATGGACTAAATTGTAAAGTTACAAAAGTTGGGTACTCAATTGCACAAATCTCTAAAGATGGCTATGGAAAGGACATGCATGGAATTATGAAGGAAGGACACAGATGGAATTAAGGATATTGTTGGGGACCAAAGTGCTTAAGAAGGCAAAGTTGATCATTTATGGCATAATGCCAAGTCAGGATCCAAGTGTCAACATTTTTGCCTAAAGTGAAAATGATTTTTTTTGATAAGGTTAAAAGAGGCCAAAATCTATCATTTTCTCATCCAAAATGGCTGGAAATAATCTGTCCAAGTGTTGGCCAAAGTTTAAAAAATTTGTATATATGGCACCTTGGTCAAAATGATGTATAAATGAAGAAAAATCTTCATTTCATTGCCATTTTCCTTAAATTTTGCCCTCCAGTAGCTAATACCTCTTCCTTAAGCTCTTCCATCATCCTCCAAAGCCACCATACCTTGAGAAAACAAGAGGAAGCAGGAGAAAGCAAAGAAGACATCAAAGAGTGCAAGAAAACCTAATTTTGGTTCTATTTGGGATTTTAGATTTCATAGCAAAGGTAAGGTTTTCTTAAGTTTCATGGATTGTTTACTATATTTCCAAACATCCATGAAGCTAAGACCATGCTTGGAAGAGAGCAAAAACCTCAAGGAACCAAGTATGGGTTAAGGGGAAAGAAGCATGGCAAGGCTGGCAAGGCTTCGGCCTTAGTGTTACCATGCTAAAGATGGTAGCAAGAAAGAAGGGTTTGTAGCACCCAAGTTGGTACAAACTAAAACCTAAAAGACTCCTAATACCAAGCACAAGCTTGAGGAGGGCTGCCATAGTGTTACTAAAGTGATATCTTATTGTTTTATTGAATGATTATGGACTAACCCTAATGTGTTATTGCTGCCAGCATTGCATGTGTTTGTTGCTGTGTTTGTTGGTGCTTATGGTTGCCATATTTATGTGCATTGTTGTTTTCATATGTTTTTATGCCTTTTAATTTCAAGTTGTACGTTTCTATGGAAGACTTTACATTGAAAACCCTTACTAAGTTCTTTACAAAGAGCTTACTCCTCTTTTTATCCATTTTCAGGAACACCTGAAAGACAACATTCAAACTAATAGTTATAGTTTGATTTTTCCTATGAAATTTTAGGTACATGAACTTCAGTATGTCTAGTATTAAACTGGAGTGTTTCATGATTTTTAGAACTCATTTTCTAACTTTAGTGTTGGTACTTTCTGCCTTATGCAGCAGCTGTGTTTTGAAGTTTCTAGAGTGTATTATGTTTGTAATTCTCTCCAAGAAGCTAGTGTACATACCTAACTAAGCTAGGACATATGTATGATGTATGTATGCATTTAAATTCACTATGGATTGTTTATGGATAATATATGAATCAATAAAGTGATGTTTGAGGTTGAACGTTCAATTATGTCCATTTTGCAACTCGTTAGCTGTTCCAAAGAAAATTGTGTTTAATGTTCATGGAATGCCTCTAGATTCTGGTGAACGACTTTCCCAAGTTTTTCATACATGTAAGAACCTAGCCATGTTGGTTTTGCACTTGGAAATGATGTGTATGAATCTTATGAAATTTTGTTTGGGCAAAATGGTCATAGAGTGACCAGAATTTTGACTCTACACTTAACATTCCATAACTCCTTGTGTAGAAGGAATATCGATATGATATTTTGACCACCCCTAGAGCACATACACTGATTCAACTAAAATTTAGAATTTCTGAATTTGGAGCCCTATAGCCAAATATGACATTCCAAAGTTGGCTAAGTTACTGTTCATTCAGTCAAAATTTAGTAACCAACTTCAAAAATTGATAACATGGTCCATGGGTGGGCTTTTGATGTAAAAAAATTTTATTAGTTTCCTGTAAGTCTCTACTTGATAATGGAACAAAGAAAATAGGGCATTACATGGCTAGAATGATATAGTTTATTAGTGGAAGTTCCAGGTGCAGTGCCTGGTCACTAGAACTTAACAAGATTGCCTAATGTATGGAAGCCAAAACTAAGAATTGTACGAGTGTTTTCCTTCTTAGCTGCCATAGTGTGCATAACTGTAAATACGTGTGTTATGGTTTGATTAATATACATATATCTGCATAAAGACCAAAAGGGCCACTTGGGTAATATAGTGAGCATTATTTCGATGGCTTGCAGAAGATGCACAGCTCCTGGGAGATTGACACATTAAATATTGTCATTGTATTTAAGCTCTCAGAGTTGTAACAGAAGTTGGTATCAGAGCAAGGTTTGAATGTGGTTTATGTGCATATGACATGATGCATATAGTTGCATACATATAGCCTAGTTAGATCAGCTGCTAGTGTTCAATACCTAACACAGAGCATATATTGTGCTCTTTTGATTTCCATGAAATAGTAAAATGGTCACCACAAGGAAAGAGGATTAGGGACCCTAAGACCTCTTATTGAGTAAAGGCTGTTAGGCACCTCCTAAGTGTCTGGCTTAGGCCAAGGAAAATTAAGGAAACTAGTGTAGTGATCTATGTGCAAAGCTGGAAACTTTCAGGGCTTAACTGCACACAGAGACTGGACTATGGAAAAACGGACAGAAAACAGAGAAAGGCGATCAAATTGTACACTTAGATGAGTGGTACATTTAAAACTACAAACTTTAAGTTGGTGATTTCGGCCATGCAAGATTATTTGATGACTAGTGCAAGACTAGACCAAGTTTAGTGGACAACAATGATTACTAGTCATGTCTTGTCTACCACTAAAGAACTATTCACTAGTTAACTAGTTAAACTAACTAGTTTTTATGCTAGACTTATGGCCGGTTTTGCATAGGAAATTATGGCACTTTGGTACTTGTGCTATTTTGTGCATGGCATTATGAGCCATGAAGAAACTTAAGTACCTAAGTGAACACATGTTTTAATGGTGCTAGTGTGACCTTGAATGAGTGAGGGCATCATTGTTTCATGCAAAGAAATGAAAGCAAAAATTAGCATATTAGCCAACTATTACACATGTGTCTTTCAGCCGAAACTAGTCAAGGCCATTTGGTTGCCATTTCGGATTACTTTGCTCTTCACTTGGCCGAAAGTGTTCTTGAGAGCTTCATCTTAGAAATCAATCTTTAATTCAAGAAATCTTGAAGGCATTTGAAGGATTCAAGTTTGGAAGATAGTTTCGGCACAAGGCAACTTGGAATCAAGCTTTGTTCTTGAATTTCGGTGAAGGGCCAAGCCAAATCAAGCTAGGGTTCCAAGGTATTTCTTGTGTTTCCTTGATTCCATGGTAATTCTTCCATGAGCAAGGAGTTTAAGTGATCAATTGTGTTGTGCTAAGCTAATTGAGCAAGTATTGTGTTGGTTTGAAAGTTTGTTGTTGGCCAAAAGTGATGGATGACTTAGCTTGATGTTCTTATTTGTTTCCATGGAAATTAATCCATGATTAAGGTATATTAATGCTTGTTTGATCTTATGCTAGGCCAATTTGAGTGAAGAACATCAAAGTGAGCAAGTTGGTGTTTGGCCGAAAAGTGCAATTTGAGGTAATTTCATGTTCTTCACTTGATTACATGGTAATGGTGCCATGAACAAGGTTATTGATGATTTGATGATTATATGATGGGTTAGATTGATGAGGAACATTAATGTATGGAATTGGGCATTATGGCCGAGAGCTTGAACTAGTGTAGTTGGGTGTTCTTCATTGAATACATGGTAGTTGATCCATGAGTGAGTGTTGTTGATGCCAATTTGTTGTTATGGTAGGCATTTTGAGTGAAGAACACTTGGGCATTGGAAGTTTGGCTTGTGGTTGAAAGCTTGTTGAGGTAGGGTTCACTAACACTTGATTATGCGTGGTGAATTACCATGGTTCAAGTGTTTAGAGTGGCTAAGTGATGGTTAAAATTTGCCAAATGACCTTAGTTACTTGATGGGCTATTAAGATTACATTCGGTCTACTTGTTGATTAGCTAATTAACTAATGTACATGTACTAGAAATGCAAGTAAATGTGGCCTATTTGCTTAGCATTTTGGGAGCTCTAAGTGGAAGTGGAGTGTTTGATGGTATTTTGTGTGCAAAGTACACATGGGTACATGTATGGTATATTTGGATGAGAGCAATATGTGGTGTGTGAGTGTGTTATTGTGTGCTTGGGTGCTTTCCTTGTGCTTGCTAACCCAAATTATGACATTGTGGATTATATGCCATGGTTAGTTATCATGTATATGTATATGCTTGGTTTTCCTTGTCTTTGTGTTTGTTTTGCAGGTTGAGCTAAGCTAATGGGAGGTTAAGATTTGAGCGAATACTCAGGTTAACTAAATAGACTCTTAATTGAGTTGTATTATAAAAGTGAATCCTACTAAATTTTACTCACTGCCCATCCTATTTGTTTTTCAGGCAAAAGACATTCGGCCTAAGTAGTGCTAAATTGCTTTGTGCTTGAGTTTAGTACTAGTTTGCTTATTTTCCAAGGTATGTGCCAATGTATGCTTGGCTTATTGGTTCGGTTCTATTACAAGTCTTATTTTGTGTTGGCCGAAACTTATGGACTAAGTTTGAAGGCTTGTAAAGTGGGGAACCTGTCTAGGAAGACACTATGGACACTTGGACTTTGGCTCTGATTGTAGTTTTTACTTTTATGACCATGAATATGGCCATTGGCTTGGTCTTGCAATGTGTACTCCTGTATGGTATTCTTAAAGTTCTCTTTGACCACTAATGGTCTTGGTTTGTACATAACTTGGCATGGATAGCTCTCGGGCTCATGGCATGTAGCCATGGTGTTTACTAGGTGGACTACCCCTTTTGTGTATATTTACGTAGTCTTGGATGCCTAGATTGGTGATGGTTTTGTTGGACTTGAATGCCAAGTTATGTATGGACTTATGGTTGGTTTTGTGCTTGTATATAGATGTTGAATGTTATGGGCCAATGTTTGGCACCTTTAAGTATGATTATGGACTTATGCTTGAGTATGTTTATGTGAACCTCCATGTGTACCTATGTTGGCCGAGAAGAACACATGCATATTAACTTGTAATTTCAAAGTCAAAACCAATAATGTGGCTTCTTGGTTGTCATATAGGTAGCACACTTGATTGTACACCAAATATGCACTTAAAATTTTGTTAAGTGTTGCCTTGCTTGTTATGCAAGTAATCAATTAAAACCTTGCTTGATGTGCAAGTTAGTGGTATTGGGCCTTGCATCTGCTGCAAGTAATTAATCGATTTGTGTTAGAGCCTCCTGGGCCACCTCCTAGGCTTTCTCACCTTAAGAAAATAAGACATAATGTTGCCATTGCTTGCTTGGCCGAATTAGAGAAACTAGAATTTGAGTTGGATTTGTCAGTTAAAGTAGAAACTTATAGGCCAGGGCCTATGTGAGGTGTGACAAAAGCAGGCCAATAGAAATGGAAGGGTTGTACAAGAGCAACCAAGGGTTCAGGAAGTAGAAAATCTAGCACCTGAAATGAACGTACCGCAGGTTTGGGTTGAACTACAAAGAAACCTGGCCCTGATAAATGAAAACTTAGTAAGGTTACTGTAAGCTCAACAGCAAGGAGTCCAAGTAGCACGATCATTACCACAGGAGAAGAACTAGGAAGTTGTTAGAAACAACCCAGTGAATATTCCTTTTAATGAAAATCAAAAGAATGAAAACGCTGAAAATGAGGATAGGATACATCCCAAAGGTAGAAGAATCATGTCTGAGATTGGCCAAGTATCTAGAGCCAATAACTCAGCTTATGACCATTCCATGGGAGATGAAGCTGAAAGACCTAGTGAGAGTAGAAGAAAAAGGAGACATAGAGACTATATGGACTTAGAAGAATGACATAGGTCTAGAAGGCACAAAGCTAAAGATCTTGAGAGATCTAATGATGTCAGATTTTTGGAGAGGTTTCAAGACCTAAGACCTCCACAATTTGATGGCAAAGCTGGACTAGAGAAAGCTAAAGAATGGCTAGGATTTGTTGAGAAGATTTTCGAGAGGATGCACTTAAGCTCCACTAAAAAAGTATCTCTAGCTACTTATAATCTTGTAGGAAGTGTAGAAATGTGGTGGAGAAGGGTTAGAGATAGGCATGCTGCCTAGAGAGGCAGAAGGACAGATCATGAATTGGAGATGACCTAGCCTGAGTTCACAAGGTTGTTCCAAGATCAGTATATAAGTGATGCCATCAAAGACCTAAAGTAAGTTGAATTTGATGCACTACAACAAGACAGCCTCAGTGTTCTGGAATACAAACACAAGTTCAACCAACTTGTCAGGTATGCACCATAGTACAATCGATTGGAATAACTTAAATCGAAGAGGTTTGTTAGAGGCCTGAGACCAAATATTAGAAGAGCTATTGGGCCTTTCAATGCCATTACGTATCATGATGCTGTTTAGAAGGCTTTATTGGTGGAAAAGGAAGAGTATGAAAGTAAATGGTTTCCTAGTGGACTAGGAGAGACCAGCCAAGCTGGAAGACTGTAGTAACCAATGAAAGGTAAGGACACTATGAAGGCTGGAAGACCTATTATGGAGGGCAAGGCCAAGGGTAAGTTTGTTGGCCCAAGGTGTCTTTGATGTAAGAAGTTTCATGGCAAGAGGCCATGTTATTTTGAAACACGTGCATGCCTAAGATGTGGATCTTTGGGTCACTAGATCAAGGATTGCCCTTTAGTGCAAAGAAAAGGGTAGGAGGACCAAGGCCAGAATAGGCCTAATATGCCACCTGTTAGAGACAATCAACCAAGGGGTCCTCCTAGAGCTCAAAGGCCTCAAGTGCAGAGAGTTGGAAGGGAATTCCATATTGATAAGGGACGGACATCCCAAAAAGGAGCACCTGGAGGTAACATTTATTTTAATGGTGTGCTAGTTAATGTGTTGTTTGATACTGGTGCTTCAGCATCTATTATGGCTAGAAAGTTAACTAAATCCATGAAATTGTCTATAGAATTGATGCCTAATATATCATTAGTAAGAACACCAGGTAGTCAATGTTTTTTCACTAATGAACTGGCTAAGAATTCTCAGCTAGTAGTTGGAAAGACTAAGATTTTGACTGATCTACTAGTGTTAAATATTCCAAAGTATGATATTGTTCTTGGCATAGATTGGTTAGCAAAGCATGGAATCAATATTTATTGTGCTAGAAGAGAAATCACATTGCCTAGTAATGAAGTGCATGCGTTAGTGAATTTTAAGGAATTAGTGTAAGAAATGCATGACATGAAACTAGAAGTTATGGATGAAATTCCTGTGGTTTCTGAAGATGAATATTACACATTGAATGGTGTTAAAATTGATGAAGAAGTTAATGGAATACCTGTAGTGAGAGACTTTCCACAAGTCTTTCCTACAGACCTGCCAGGTATTCCCCCTCCAATAGAGATAGAATTTGAAATCAAGTTACAAATCGGGGCAGCACCGATATCCATACCTGCTTATAGAATGCCAATCATAGAGATGACTGAGCTCAAGAAATAACTTGATGAACTTCTTTAAAAAGGGTTCGTAACACCAAGTGCTTCACCATGGGAGCTCCAATTCTCTTTGTGAAAAAGAAGGATGGATCATTGAGATTGTCTATTGACTACAGAAAGCTATGTTGTAACTATCAAAAACAAGTATCCACTCCCTAGGATTGAGGATCTATTGGATCAACTCAAGGGAGTAAAGATCTTCTCTAAGATTGATTTGAGATGTGGATACTTTTAGTTAAGAGTACAAGAGGAGGATATACCCAAGACAGCATTTTGAACAAGATATGGACACTATCAGTATACAGTTATGCCATTTGGCTTGACTAAACCTGATGAACCCTGTGTTCAAACCTTAATTGGACAAGTTTGGAGTGGTGTTCATTGATGACATCCTAGTGTATTCCAAGGATGAAAGTGAACATGAGCATCACTTAAGAACTGTCTTGAACACACTGTTGAACAATAAACTATATGCAAAATTTTTCAGGTGCCAATTTTGGATTATAGAAGTATCTCTCCTTGGACACATCATTAATGCACAAGGACTTAGAGCAGACCCGGAAAAGGTCAAGGCTGTGCAAGGGTGGGGAAGACCTAAGAATATAAAGGAAGTCAGAAGCTTCCTAGGACTAGCAGGCTATTATAGAATATTTGTGCAAAAATTTTCCATGATTGCTTTAGTTCTTGCTTAATTGAGCAAGAACGGTCAAAAGTTTGAGTGGACTAAAAAATGTGAAAAGAGTTTTCAGGAGCTAAAAAGTAGATTAATCCAAGCTTTAATACTGATTCTACCTGATCTAGGCAAGCCTTGTATCATTTATACAGATGCGTCTAGATCTGGGTTAAGATGTGTTCTGATGCAAGATAGAAATGTGATTGCTTATGGGTCAAGGCAACTGAGACCCCATGAGCAAAATTATCCTACAAATGATCTTGAGCTTGCTGCTGTGACTTTTGCCCTAAAGTAATGGTGACAGTATCTACTAGGTTGCGTATGACCAAATTAAGACATGACACAATCCGGGTCATTATGGATAGGTTAACCAAGTATGCTCACTTTTTGCCAAAAAAAATCACAGACTCATTGGAAAAATTGGCACAAATGTACATCCAAGAGATAGTAAGGCTGCATGGAGTGCCAGACTCCATAGTGTCAGACAGAGATGCAAGGTTTACAGTGAGATTTTGGAGTGCATTTCACAAGTCACTAGGATCCAAAATCCACCTGAGCACTGCTTATCATCATCAGATGGATGGACAAATTGAAAGGGTAATTCAAATATTGGAAGACATGCTCAGGAGTTGCATATTGGATTTTAAAGGAGAATGGGACCAACACTTATCTTTGGTGGAATTCTCTTACAACAATAGTTGTTAAAGAACCATTGGTATGGCACCTTATGAAGCCCTTTATGGGAGAAGGTGCATGACACCCCATTGTTGGGTGGAAGAATTGGATAGGCTCGAGTTGGGTCCAAAAATTATTGAAGACACAACAAGTAAAATCAAGAAGATACAAGAAAGGTTAAAAATAGCTAATGAAAGGACCATTGCTTATATGAACAAAGGAAGAAGAGACTTGGAGTTTGTGGTTGGAGACAAAGTGTGGCTCAAAGTAGCACCAACCAAAGGCACTATGAGGTTTGGAAAACATAGTAAGCTACCTCCAAGGTACATTGGTCCTTATGAAATACTACAAAGGGTTGGCAAGGTGGCTTATAGGTTGGCTCTACTGCCAAGTGTGTCAAGTGTCCATAACGTTTTCCACATCAGTATGCTTAAGAGGTGTTTGCTAGATAGAAAGCATACTATAGTAGTGGAAGACATATAGTTAGAGCCTAGTTTGACATACGAAGAGAAACCTATAGCTATCTTAGCTAAGGATACCAGAAGGCTAAGAAACAAGCTTATTCCCATGGTCAAAGTTCGATAGTCACACCGTTCTCAAAAGGAGGCAAGATGGGAAATTGAGAAAGGAATGCAAGAGAGATATCTAGAAGAGTACCCCAAGCTAAAGGCAATTTTGGAGGACCAAAATTTTTAAGGGTAGAAGAAATGTTACACCTTCACAAAATGGGAAAATTACAGTACAAGGACCTAAACTTATATGCTTTAATTTTCACCATAGTGCATGATTTGTGAAGTGTAAAGAATTTAATATACACCCCCTTAAGTGGCAAAAACAATGATAGCTTGGCCCTTAAGAAAGTATTGGCACATCGCCTAATTTTCAAGTAACCAATGGACTAAATTGTAAGGTTACAAAAGTTGGGTACTCAATTGCACCAATCCCTAAAGATGGCTATAGAAAGGACATGGATGGAATTATGATGAAAGGATACCAAAGTGCTTAAGAAGGCAAAGTTGATCATCTATGGCATAATGCCAACTAAGGATTCAAGTGTCAACATTTTTGCCTAAAGTGAAATCGATTTTTTGACAAGGTTAAAAGAGGCCAAAATCTGTCATTTTCTTAGCCAAAATGGCTGGAAATAATCTGTCCAAGTGTTGGCCAAAGTTTCAAAAATTTGCATATATGCCACCTTGGTCAAAATGATGATAAATGAAGAACAATCTCCATTTCATTTCCATTTTCCTTAAATTTTGGCCTCTAGAAGGTTAGACCTCTTCCTTAAGCTCTTCCATCATCCTCCATAGCCACCACACCTTAAGTAAATAAGAGGAAGCAGGAGAAAGCAAAGAACACATCAAAGAGTGCAAGAAAACCTAATTTTGGTTCTATTTAGGTTTTCAGATTTCATAGCAAAGGTAAGGATTTTCTTAAGTTTCCTGGGTTGTTTACTACATTTCCAAACATCCACGAAGCTAATGCTATGCTTGGAAGATAGCAAAAACCTCAAGGAACCAACTATTGGTGAAGGGGGAAAAAGCATGGCAAGGCTTCAGCCTTAATGTTACCATGCTAAAGATGGCGGCAAGAAAAAAGGGGTTCTAGAGCCCAAGTTAGTGCTAACTAAGACCTAAAAGACTCCTAAGACCAAGAAAAAGCTTGAGGAGGTCTGCCATAGTGTTACTAAAATGATATCTTGTTCTTTTATTGAATGATTATGGACTAACCCTAATGTGTTATTACTGCCAGCATTACATGTGTTTGTTGGTGCTTATGGTTTCCATATTTTTGTGTATGTGTTGTTTTTGTATGTTTTTATGCCTTTAGATTTCATGTGGTACATTGCTATGGAAGACTTTACATTGAAAACCCTTACTAAGTTCTGTACAAAGAGCTTACTCCTCTTTCTGTCCATTTTCAGGAACACCTGAAAGACAACATTCAAACTAATAGTTCTTGTTTGAGTTTTCCTGTACATGAACTTCAATATGTCTAGTATTAAACTGGAGTGTTTCATGATTTTTAGAGCACATTTTCTAATTTTACTGTTAGTACTTTCTACCTTACGCAGCAGCTGCCTTTTGAAGTTTTTGGAGTGCATTGTGTTTGTAAGGCTCTCCAAGAAGCTAGTGTACATACCCAACCAATCTAGGAAATATGTATGAAGTATCTATGCATGTAAATACAGTATGGATGGTGTATGGATGATATATGAAGTAATAAACTGATGTTTGAGGTTGAATGCTGAATTCTGTCCATTTTGCTACTCATAAGCTGTCCCAAAGAAAATTATGTTTAATGTTTATGGAATGACTCTAAATTCATGGAAATTACTTTACAAAGTGTTTAATACATGTAAGAACTTTCCCATGTTGGTTTGTCACTTGGAAATGAAGTGTATGAATCTTATGAAATTTTGTATGGGCAAAACGGTGATAAAGTGACCAGAATTTTGACTCTGCACTTAACATTCGATAAATCCCTATGTAGAAATAATATTGGCATCAAATTTGTACCACACCTAGAGAACATACAGAGGTTGAACTGAAATTTGGAATTTCTAAATTTGGAGTTCTGTATCCAAAGATATGTCATTCCAAAGTTGGCTAAGTTACTGTTTAGTTGGTCAGAATTTGGTAACCAACTTCAAAAATCCATAACTTGGTCCATAGGTGGGCTTTCTATATAAAAAAAAAATATTGGTTTGATCTAAGTCTCTACTTGATAATAAAAAAAAGAAAACAGGGCATTACATGGCTAGAATGATACAGTTTACTAGTGGAAGTTACAGGTGTAGTGGCTGGTCACTTCAACTTAACAAGATTGCCTAATGTATGGAAGCCAAAACTAAGAATTCTGCTAGTGTTTTCCTTCTTAGCTGCCATAGTGTGCATGAATGTAAATATGTGTATTATGGTTTGACCAATATGCATATATTTGCATAAAGACCAAGAGGGGCACTTGGGTAATATAATGAGAATTGTTCTGATGGCCTACAGAACATGCATAGCTCCTGGGAGATTGACACATTAAATATTGTCACTGTATTTAAGCTCTCAAAGTGGTAACAGTAGTTGCGTCTCTTCAGGTTAGGCAATATAGGCCTGCTAGTGTCAGAAGGTGTGCCCTTGTTTCTCACACCATGTGACACGTCTCACCAGATCATTGGCTATCAATCACGTCCGTTTCATTAATTATGTCCTTTCGCTTGCGAAGGGTCATTATGGCGACACTTCACCTGCCTCCCTCGGTCTATATAAAGGTTTTTCCCTTTAGAGTTTCCTTACTCTTCTACTTTCATTCCTTTTCCTCTTGGACTTCCTCCGACATTCTAGCTTTTTCTTGCGACGGTGTTAGCGGAGGAGTGATTTCTGACAAGTTTCATGGCAATTTTTTAAGTTTCCCTTATTTTTTGAATAGGTGGGTTTCCTTTTGAAGTTGCTCTTCTTCTTCCTTTTTCTTTTCTTTTTCCTTCATCTGTCCGAGTTTAGGGTCTTAGTCATCGAGGATGTCAGTCAAACAAGCCAAGGTTACCATTTTTCCTAAGAATTGGATCCCTCTTGACTCTCATATGAGCTGTGTGACTTCAGAAAAGTTGGTGAAGTGGAGGCTAAAATTCTTTCTTCCTTCTTATGCAAAAATCAAGCTACCTGGTCACAACAAACTGAGCTACCTTCCTTAACCAAAGGAGCTTATCGTCTTCAGAGCACAATTAAAGGCGGGTCTCTGTTATCCTCCCCCGAGGGTGGTCTCCGACTTTTGCTATTTCCATGGAATAGCCATCAATCAGATGCCCCCAAACTCCTATGCCTACTTTAATGCCATCTTGTGTATGTGTGGAGTTTTCAAAATTGTCCCATACTTCATCTTCTTCCTCTAATACTACAAACTTCGTCCTATCCCGAAAGGGGGATTTTACTTCTTGATCCCTCAGGGATCCAGAAGCAAGAAATTAACTTTCACCTTCGGCACCAAAGATAGTTGGGGAGGATGGTAGAAGAATTACTTCTTCATGGAGATTGATGAGAAGTGGAAAGATCTTCTAGCTCAATGGGCTTCTAGTACCCTGGCCACCAATATAGTGGAGCTGAGGAAGTTGTTAACCCTAGAATTAGAGTCTCAATTTGAGGAGTTTCAAAGCCATGTTCAAGTAGCCACAGACTGGGATGCCCAGGCACCTTCGTGCTCTCTATACCCATTCCCCATTAGATGGAGCTTTATGACCGAGGAGGTTCTTTAGGAGCTTGGGGTTATCACTGAACATGTTACCGACAAAGATATGCCAAAGCCCTTGGTCGACAAAAAGAAGGCATGGCTCATTCTGCTTATTCAGTGCGAACTCTTTTACTTCGGCCTTGTAGAAAGTAAGCTGATCCTTTAACTGTAGTGTTAGAATTTTTTATACTTACACTAATATTTTCTCCATTGCAGAGATGGGAAATAAGTCTGCAACCTTCGACAAGAGTTTGTTCCTCGGCCAAGCTGAGAAAGGGAAACAAAAGAAGAAGGCTCCAAGGAGAAAGAAGGGGCCAGTTGGTCCATCTTCAGCACTGAAGTAGAAGAAAACTAAGGAGGACTCTCTGCCCTCGCCCCCTGAAGACTCAGATGGGGTGCTAGACCAAACATCAATGGGTGCTGACCTGTCCTCGAAGGTGTCCATCTTCTAAACCCCTATAAGTCCCAATGTCGTTGTCAAAACTTAAGGGAACTCATTGGGGGAGATTTTGGCAGAGGAGGCCTAGGAGAGGTGAAGATGCAAAAGGAAACATATCCCTACCGAAGTACTCGACGTTAATGATTATGATGGAGAAGATGCCAAACTTGTGGCAGGTTTGTCTCTTAGCCATTCATTTGAGTCTTAGATTTTTGGTACTTTAGACTTTGTAGATGAATGGCTAAGAGATAATGTAATAAAGGAACTTTGGTGTGGTTTTGTAAAGGAAATGGCCCAAATGGTGTGGATGATGGACTACCTTCAGAAGAAGGCAGTTCGGAACTTGAAGATTCTGAAAGACAAGGTTCTGAGGGAACCATTGTGGCATTTACCGAGGACATGGACCTATTTTCTAAAGATTGCTAGAAGATGGTTTCTCAGATGGCAAAGGGCATCATGACCAACACCACCTTTCAAACCTTGATCGAGGATTGGCCAAATGAGGATATCCTCGTAGCTCAGATGATTGAGCATGCTTCTCAGGTAATCCCTAGTACTTAGAAAAATTTTGATTTCTAAAAGTCTTCAACAATGTTGTAGGTCACATTAGCTATTTTCCACTTACAGCTATTGGCATATGGAGCCTACTTTCGGGCTTGGGCATTGAAATAGTTTGCCATCTGAAGTCAGTCAAAGGAGAACTTGGCTAAGGCCAAGCAATTATTTGCTAGCTCGTGCATGAAATACAACGAGCTCAACAAGATTGCGAAGGAGGACTTCGCCAAGCTTCGCCAGGAAGTGCGGGAGAGCCAAAAAGGGCTCATTGAGGAATGTTCCTCCAAAATTAGTGACCTCAGTGTAAGGGTCATAGAACTGAGTTCAATGGGGGAAGTCCCTTAGAAGGAGAAAAAAGAAGCCGTAGCTGACCTTACTAAGGTGTTGCGGATCAATGCCAAATTCTTCGCTGAAATAGAGTGATTAAAGAAGTAGAAAAAGAAGAAGAAGAAGAAGAAGACGAAGGTGGAAAGGGAGGTTGAGGTGCTGAAGAATGAGCTAAAGGACCTTAAGGATGAGAAAGCTAGAGTAGATGAGGGAACCAAGTCCTCATTCCAAGACAGCTTCTGCCTTGCTAGCCATCAGGTCCTTTTCCAATATCCCAACCCTGACGTCTCCTTCCAAAGAGCCCTCGACATCCCTGAAGCTTCATGCTCACCATGGTCAAAGATTGAAAATCTCAACCTTCCTGCCCTTCCTCATTCGACTAAAGATGTAAGTGATGAAGATGAGGATGACGCCGAAGGTGCAGACGCCGTGGATGCAAATGCCGAAGACTACGAAGATGGGCCAAATAACCCATAGGACATAGATTCTTCTTCTTTTTTTTTCCATGTACTACCTTTCTTAATGGAACCATATTTCCAAAATTTTGGCTATGTCCACGATGGGTGTTACCCACTCTGGGGTAGTCCAATTATGGTGCCAAAATTGTGCATTTAGACTCCTAGGATTAATAATATTCTGTAGGCCATTAGAACACTGCCCTTAGTGTGCATACCCAAGTGGCCCTCATGGGCACTATGTAAACACATGCATATTAGTCCAACCATCATAAACATGTTCACATTTCATGCACACCATGGCAGAAAAGAAGGAAAACACTAACACAAGTCTTAATCTTGGCTACCACACATTAGGCAATCTTGTTAAATTCTAGTGACTAGCCACTGCACCTGTAACTTACACTAATAAACTGTATCAATCTAGCCATGTACCTGATGCGAACCCCGATGGTATAAAGACCATGAAACGTGCCCAAGATGTGATTCAAGCTCCACAAGACATCAAAAAGACTAGGTTTGAAACCTCCACCCCTAATCAACCTGTGATTAGAAACGAGAAGTATAGAACTCCAAGAACACAAAGCACACTTGTGCACCAAGGCAGTCCACAAAGAACCAAAGAGAAAACCTCTCCAAAGAGCAATATTATTTCGGCAATAATCTGTGTGTTTACATCCATAATATGTGCCTTTATATAGGCCTAAACTAGGGTAAAAATCTGGGCAAAATTCGCAGCCCAAGTCACCTAGGAAACCTAGTTACAAAAGACTCAGGAAAACCTAGTCAAACTAGGATTCCTACACCCTTTTAACACATGTTTAAGGTGTGCAGCGAATCCATTTATCCTAAGTGACCTGAATCACTTCCATGGCCTAAATAACATCCTAAATAATTTAAATAAACAGGAACATAAAATAAAATACGTTACAAAATAAGATTGGCCATAAAAATCCCAAAATGGTCTTATCAGGTGGTTCTTGCTTGTGTCTTCAACTTCAATCTGAAATTCGAACTTGATGTAGCCATGATTTCTCAAAATACAAAGCATGAAAGTTTTATATCTCTTTCTTAGCTTTGAAATGACATCTTGTCCACACAAAACGAACATCTAAAGCCAAAGATATGCCCGAAATACTGCAACTGCTTCTGAACCAGCGATGACTCGTAAATCACGACTTTGAAGCTAAATTGGACCTCCTTAATGTGCAAACTGGCTTTCATGGTCTTCATATGATTTGTAGCTCCAGATGTTATTTTTATAATGAATTAAGAATTACTCAATTCCAATCTGTTTAGATCAAGATATGATTTTTCTACCAGAACATCGCCAATCTGTCAACATCCAAGCTTGGCCATCATCTCCATATGATTGCTTCCATGTTCCAACAGCTCCCATCCTTGGTTGTGCCTTCTTTGATTGTATTAGTACCCCAATTTTTTCATTTGTCCATTATCAAGTAGAGACTTTGTTTTATATCAATAGCTCACCTATGGACCAAGTTATGAATTTTTTAAGTTGGTTACAAAATTCTAACAAAATGAACAGTACCTTAGCCAACTTTGTAACATCATATCCGTTTCTACAGGGCTCCAAATTTAGAAATTCTAAATCATAGGTTAGGCTCTATATGTTCTCTAGGCATGGTGAAAGTTTCACACCAAGATTCCCTCTACACAGGGAGATATAGAACTTTAAGTGCATAATCAAAATTCTGTTCAATTTATGACCATTTTACCCATACAAAATTTCACAAGTGTACAAATACTTCATTCAGAAGTGGAAAAGCCTCCAAAGTTATCCCATATATGTGCATTACACATAGGAAATACATTCCCCTGCATCTAATGACCATATGTGGCCAAAATAGAATTTACAAGTGAGCAGCCTATCATTCACACTTAGGCAGCTTTGCACCACATCACATACATAGCCAAACTTTGCTCAAATGTTCACATACTTGTGTCATTTTACTTACACTACATGCAGACGCATACATGCACTACATATTGGTCTTAACTTAGATAAATATGCACCTTAAGTTATAGGAGTTCCTCAGATACAATGGACTCCAGAAGTAGGATGCTGGACAGCTGCTGCACAACACAATAAGTACCACGATCAAAAATAGCAAACGTGCTCCTAAAATCACCAAATGTTCAAGATCATAACTAGAAATATGAAAGTTCATGTACCTAAAATTTTAGATCAAAACTCAAACCAGAAATGTCAGTTTGAATGTGATCTTTCTGCTGAACTTGAAATGACAGAATTGAGGGGAGTAAGTTTCATTGAGAAACTTAGTAAGGGTAACACTTGGATTCAATAGGCAACGTGACCATCATCAATACCTGCACCCAAAGACACTAAAACACAAAAACTATAATGCATATATACAAGATATAACAAGCAAATGCAGCAGCCATTCACAACCAACAAACACATGAAATGCAGCAGCAACAATAACCATAGGTTAGTCCATAAAACACAAAATAAACATAGCCAAATCACCATGGAAGCTCTCCTCAAGATAAGGCTTGGTCTTAGGAGGATTTTAACACTAGTTAGTACTAACTTCGGGCTCTAGAAATTCTCATTTCACTGCCATCTTTCTGCACTTCACACTAGGTCACAAAACCTTCAATAAGTGCACTCCCCTCACTATGCTTGGTTCATAAAGCTCAAGGCTCTCTTCCAAGCTTAGCTGTAGCTGCATGGTTTCTTGAAAATATAGAAAACAACCCATGAGAGCACGAGAACTTTTACAAAAGTGGGTAGGCCAAAAATCAAGCTTGATCCTTGTAGTATCCAAGCAATAGCTCTAGTTTGCTCTTAATTGCTTTCTTTTGCCTTCAATTTCAATCAATTCCAAGTTTGAAGGTTTGGAAACTATGGAGGAAGTGTGGCTGTGTTCTTAGGCTAGAGGAGGTGGAAAATGGGAGAGATATAAGTGAATTGGCCACTTAAATGGGCTTAAATGAGGTTAAGTGCATAAAACACACTTAACAAGCTTAACCTTGCCTTATGTCATTTTCCTTCTCATTAATTATGGTTTCTTTGTCTTATACTCATTGGTACACATGTGCCCAACATTTTTGACCCATTTATCAACCCTTGGCTACCTTCCCCATGGGGGGATAATTCCACAATCTCACACTTTGACTTAAGTCAAAAGCTTAAACATGTTAAGGTTTACACTAAGACATTTAGGTCCTTGATGCCTGTAGTGTTTCCTTTGTCCTAACTTGTCTTCCATGAGCAATTTGGTCCTCCAATAGCACTCTTATACCATTCATATCCTTCGCACAACTCTCCAAAAGTCTTTCCTCAGAGTTTTACAATTAAGTTCCCGAGTTTCCAGCATCTTACAAAAAGGTCCATAGGTTGCTTGACAAACAAGCAACCCTTAAGACTTTTCTTGGGGGCCAAGTTACCAACATGGAGCACTTTTAAGGAGGTGTTAATTATACCTTTCACCCCCCACACTTCAATCACTATGAAGAGAATTACACAATATAATCGCTTTTTGACCATTATGCCACACTTGTAACTCTCCCATTTTTGTGTGGTGGTAACAATGGGCCCAACCTCTAGTACTATTTTGACCTTCAACATTTACCCATCTTTGACTAGCTTACCATATTCGATAGTGTAGGGCTCAGTACCTTCAGTCACGTACTACCTTTAAAAAATTCTACTAAGGATTCACAACCTTAGTCTTTTTCAAAGGTAATGTCCAATTATCTTCAGTGAGTTATGGATGATGCGGTTCGGTGGTACAGAACTAGCATCTCCACTATGTCCAGTGGTGAAGGCAGCAAGGGGTCCTAGAGGCGAGGATTAGTCCAGAGGGAAGGCGTCTGGGGTGGATCACCTTAAGTGATGGCCGGCAACTCCTTGGTCCCGTGAGCAGGGTAATGACGGTAGGTACCTATGGTGTGGGAGAGAGCCTGGAACAATGATTCTTCAGGGAGACCTGGCTAAAACACTCAGAAAACAAGGGTTAGGAGAACCTCGGGATGGTTTTCCGGGAAGGAACCTCCAACGCCCAAGTCAGTGCTTTGAGAAGGAGAGATACTCAAAAATAAGCACAAGGGACTCTTGCCTGGCATGTCTTTCTGAGGGCCGAAGGGAGAGCATTCAAGCGAAGGGAGAGCTTTCAGGCGGATGAAGTAAAGCATCCTGTGTTTTCCCTCCTCTCTCTCCATTCTCTCACCAAAAAGCCCCCCTCTTTCTTGTGATGATTTCCCATGGATAAAAGGAAGAGGGTGACCCCTTCAGATGATTACACGTGTATGGCATGTGTATGGTTGGATGGTGTTCGTACTTCTAGGCATGGAGGCCCCTAGCCACCTGCAGGCTCCTCGGGCCATAAGTCGTAGCCCTTCGTGACAGTACATTAGACTGCGATGGCGTGTCAGAGCATATCTGAAGGTGGCGTGTCGGAGACGTATCGAGCGGAGTGTCAGAGACTCCTTAATAGCTCTTGCCATACAACCTATTAGTATTGTGCCCAAAAGCCAATCATGAGATGATTGTATTTTTTCACATTGAGTCATGATATTTTATTAAGGCATTAATCCAACAATTATGTTTGTTGTTTTGTTTCTACGTAACTTAACAAACATAATCGTAACCCTAGAATAATGATATTCTTAAACGTCCCTGGTCTAGTATTATTGTGGAGCGGGTTGCAATAATACATAACAACTAGCATATGTGGAGACTAATATGAGATATGTAGTCTACATATGGGTACAAGTTGGAGAACTTGAGTACTGGACCGACCCACAAGAGAACACTACTTGGTTCGTTATATGAGTGTCATCAGTGATTCTCATAGTGATCATGGTATATGTAGTCCTTCAACTTAAGATCATCAAGGTTCCCTACATGTGAGTCACATACTTTGGTACTTTCCTTTGTTGCTCGTAACTGAGTGAACTTGAAGGAGGTCATTGGGTATGTCACATATCATGAGGAGGGATTTGCGTGATCAAGATGGGATTTGTCCCTCATATGTAACAGGAGTGATATCTTCGGGCCCCTTGATAGAGTGAGACTTAGAAAATGCATGGCCATGCTCGGATGAGTTGATATATGATATCATTGTCATCAGTTTAATTTAGTCTACTCGGTAATCAAGAAACCAAAGATTGGGCTATACAAGAGTGATACATTCCATGTCTTGTGCTTAGTCTTGATATCTTGGACAAAGGGACAATGGCATATATCGGTGATGATCATAAAGGTTTAGTCGAATCACCGACAATCTTGTCACTTGGGTAGCAATGATGTGTTGCTAGATACCGCTCATTGCTTATGATCATAAATGTGATTTATGATCATTGCCAACGTGGTAAGAGCCTATTGGGTCGCACACATAGAGCTATTTGGATCATTAGAGCGCATGGGCTAATTATTTGGGTTATGGTTTCACTTTAATTTCGTATTAATAATGGGCCCAAGAGTTGAGCCATTATTAAGCCCGAAATTAAATCCTAATTGGATTAGGGCTTTGAAACCCATTAGGCCTGGAAGTTGAGTCTCACTATAAATACAACTTTTAAGTGAGAAATTCGCAGGTCTCCTTGCCCTAGCCTCCCAAAAGGACAGCCGCACTCTTCTCTTGCAATTCCTTGGAGGACGCAAGCTAGCACTGCGAGCGCAAGAGAAACGCATCTGTCGGGACGTGGTGGAAGCGTGGTGATCCCGAGAGGCTCGTGTGGATACCATAGAGAGCTTGAACACGTCAACTGTTCAGGTTTTGTGATTCGACTCTACAGTTGAGTGAGAGATCTCAACCGAAAATTAGGTATGAAAATTTTTGAACACCCGGTTTACCCCGTTTCACTTGGATCCTAGAGGGTTTCGGTTAAATTCCGCTGCGCTGTTTGGCTCCCAAAACCCAACAGTGGTATCAGAGCTACTGGTGAAACCCTAAATCGGGATTGAGTGTTGAATCGCATGATGTTATGTGTTCGGTTGCTTTTCGGCCATGATTAATTAGATTGATTCATGATGCATGAAACCGAAACTCGTAATGAACATATGACATATATGAAGAAATGACACTAATTGGTTAATGAGATTAACCCAAAATTGATAGGTATGAGATACCTATATGGATTAGGATTCTTGCAATAGTTGCAAAAACCCTAGCTTGGTTCGGATTCGGCCTATTCGGGCACCGAAAGTAAGGTATTTTTGGTGGCTCGAATGGAGGAGTCTCGGGTGCCTACTTGCTCGAAATAGAAGATTTCGGGCTAAGCAATTGTAAGACAATTTTTTGCGCCAGGGGGGCGCTGCCCCCCCACAAGGGTGGCCCCCCGCAAGGGCGGCTCCCCTTGACCCCGTCCGCTGACCGGTCAGCGGAACCACCGCCCGCTGACCGGCCAGCGGGACCGCCGTATGCAAAGCGCCACATAAATAAAAACTGGTTAATCAACGCGCAAAAATTGGCATGCATCTTTGTTGAATGAGATTTGACATGATATGCTGATTGGTGTTTGAAGCATGGTGCATGGTTATAGCCCTTGATTGGTTGTACTTGTAAATACGGCCTGCGAGTCGTGCCTTTTCTTATCACTCTCATTGTACATTCTCTTCTCACCTTACTCCCCTCGAATGTAACTCGAGGTTTCTATTATTGATGTAATGGTACATTATGCAAGGATCATCCAAGGTGGTATGTCCAAGGATCATCCAAGGTGGTATGTCCAAGGAGGTGACAACAAAAGGGCAACCAAGAAAGGAAGAGAAGGAGCTTGTGAAGACCCTTTTCTTTTCTTAGGCTTTTATGATATTCTCATTGGCTTGAGAATATCACATAGTTTGGGCTATAACCATGTCACGTTTATTTCTTGTAAGCATGATATGCATGTTTTATATTTGTATGTGATGCATGTATAAGACAACCGGAGATAACAAATTAGTGAGATCAAAAGAAAAAATCCCTCAAACAAATATTAAGTCATTAAATGTGATGCCTTCCAAATGTTGGCACTCGTCAAGACTTTGATCAACATTAGGTGGGTTTGCCAAAGCAAAGCACCTATGTTCATCTTGGTAAGGCGCGATGGGATAATAGTGATATCCAAACTGCTAACTTTGGGTTCGACTTAACTAAGTCATCCTAATAGGATTAGGGACTTAGAGGCATAGAGTTGGGCTTAAGTTCATGAGATGAGCTTGGACAAGTGTTGTTCACCCAACTATCCAAGAGTTGCATGGGATGCAATTGGCAAGGAGTTGCCTACCTAAATAGCTGTAACTTGAGAGAAAAGCCAAAGCTGACTCAGGTTGTGGTCAAATATGGATCTTGGCCCACTAGAATACCTTAGCGCCGAGGTGTTCCGAAATAATATCGAGGGTTATTATTTTGAGGAAAATAGTGGGAGTATCATTTAATAAAAGTCCTTATTAAATGAATTAAAATACATGACTCTTACACTGCATATTTACTGTTGTAGATAACCATGGCACAAAACACATCGACACTTTCGTTGCGATCGATCCTTGAGAAGGAAAAACTAAATGGGACCAACTTTCTCAAATGGTACCGAAACTTGAGGATAGTCCTCAAACAAGAGAGAAAGGCTTATGTCCTAGAGCAGCCCATTCCGAATGAGCCTGCTGCCACTGCTCCAAGAGCTGAAAGGGATGCTCACAAGAGGCATTCTGATGATGCTTTGGATGTTGCATGCCTCATGCTTATTACCATGGAATCTGAGCTTCAGAAGCAACATGAGAACATGGGGGCGTTCGATATGATCGAACATCTCAAAATGCTTTTCCAAGAGCAAGCTAGGCATGAGAGGTTTGAGACCTCTAAGGCATTGTTTCAGTGCAAGATGTCTGAGGGAAGTCCCGTGGGTCCTCATGTGCTCAAGATGATTGGGTACATTGAGAATCTTGAGAATTTGGGATTTGCTCTTCAGAAAGAGTTGGCTATTGATGTAGTCTTGCAATCGTTGCCTGAAAGCTACAGTCAGTTCGTCATGAACTATAACATGAACGACCTTGACAAGTCCCTCCCTGAATTGCTCAACATGTTGAGAACTGCTGAGCAAAACCTTAAGAAGGCTAAGCCCATTTTGATGGTTCAAAAGGGCAAGGGAAAGGGAAAAGCCAACAAGAAGAAGGATAAAGCTAATGGAAAGTCCAATGCTAGTTCTTCTTCAGCTGCACTGAAACCAAAGGGTGGTGTGGCAAAGGAAGGGGAGTGCTTCCATTGTAAGCAACCTGGACACTGGAAGCGCAACTGCAAGCTCTATCTTGAAGAACTTGCTAAGGAAAAGGGAAGTAAGACTTCCACTTCAGGTATTTTTGTTATAGAGGCTAACTTTTCTACTTCCTCATCTTGGGTATTGGATACTGGATGTGGATCTCACATTTGTGCAAATGTGCAGGATCTAAGTAGAAGTAGAAGATTGGCCCGAGGTGAAGTGGACCTACGTGTTGGAAATGGAGCAAGGGTTGCTGCCTTAGCCGTAGGGACTTATGTTCTCACTTTACCTAGTGGATTAGTTTTAGAATTAGACAACTGCTACTTTGTGCCTACTATTAGTAGAAATTTGATTTCTGTTTCTTGTTTGGACAAGAAAGGTTTTTCATTTATAATAAAGGACAAATGTTGTTCTATTTATTTGAATGAAATCTTTTATGGTAGTGCTCAACTTAGCAATGGGTTGTATGTTCTAGACCTCGAAGATCCAATCTATAATGTGAATACCAAGAAGGTCAGATTAAATGATTCAAACCTGACCTATCTCTGGCACTGTCGCTTGGGCTATATAAATGAGACCCGCATATCCAAGCTCCATAAGGATGGACTCTTGGACTCATTTGATTTTGAATCATATGAGACATGTGAGTCATGTTTGTTAGGCAAGATGACCAAAGCCCCATTCATAGGGCAAAGTGAAAGGGCTAATGACTTACTAGGACTCATACATAGTAATGTATGTGGCCCGATATGGAGTGGGAGGCGTCCCAATTTGTCTTTTATGAAGATTTGGGGCTGTGACGCTTATGTGAA